>MIQA02010479.1:0-16305 GCA_001887855.2 Sclerospora graminicola | reverse complement strand
TCGTGATATATTAGTGATTATGGAAAACGAAATAGAAGTTGGTTATCACGACGATCACAGGCCATACATAGTACGCAGGCGAGAAACCGTGAACCCTGGATGATCCATGGGACTTGATCGGAACTGGTTTCGCCAAGGCTCCTGCTGATCGGGCGGTCGGCACTACAGTGAGTAGTACCGTAATCCGGCACAGTACCGTAATCCGCCCCCGGCGGAGCCTCTAGGGGAGTAACTTCTTCTTTAATGTCAACCTCGAACTCCCCCAATCCGAGGCGACCATCGCATCCTTCCATCTTCAGCAGCATTGGGGGCGATATGCCTTCTCCCAATGCACCCGATACAACCTCGTCAACAAATTTGACAGGTTTAGGTCTTTCGCCCGCTAGGGACTCGCGGTGATATCCAGGGTCACCAAGAGATCAGGGCACGCGCACCATTGTGGTGTAGTCGCTCTCAGAAATTCTTCCTGAGACGCGAACACCCACGGGGGGCCCAGACGACTGACTGTCGGAGGGGGTACTCCGTCCATCCGAGTCATGATCCGATCCGGCATCCGGCCGGCTGGATCGGTACTTCCATCCGCTTGATCGTGACTACTCGGATGTTGCATGTTGAAAGCTCACCTTGTGTACCCGTCAGTACTGGCTGGTTTGCTCTCCTGGTGGACCCTAGGGCGAAAAGTGTAAATCCGTCCAATAGGGAGATGAGGGTTAGGACTAGGGGTAGCTCCTGGGCGGGAATCGTCACCGGGGAGCTCGTCTGGCAATACACTTGAACTTTGTATAGTGTCGGCTGGG
Organism: Sclerospora graminicola; assembly: GCA_001887855.2. Taxonomy (NCBI): domain Eukaryota; phylum Oomycota; class Peronosporomycetes; order Peronosporales; family Peronosporaceae; genus Sclerospora; species Sclerospora graminicola. The sequence continues at coordinate 15,508 of MIQA02010479.1, read as the reverse complement.
CCGAGAATAGTCGATCGGCCAGCTAAACCAATAAGACACTTGAAGTTTGTATAGTGCCGGCTGGACCGAGAATAATCAATCGGCCAGCTAAACCAATAGCAATGAAGGGCGAATCCAAATGTGTATGTAAAGTAGATATAACTTCACACTCTTCCACAGAAGGCCAAAATGTCACCACTTCCCAATACTTAATACCGTGTTCAAAACACGGGCGACTTGAGGTGAGTATACGAAGACGCCGCGACTCCCGGTCAGGGGACTTCCGGTGGGTTAACTTAACCTTCCCCGGGCAAACCAATAGCAGCAAAGGGGACCTTGTTAGCCCTCCGCTGTGGACCAATAAAAGCGACTTGTGTCTAAACGTATACTGATTTATCCCTATATCCAATACTCCCTTTTGTGTAATCTACCCCAAATACCCCGGTTAACTCCGATTTTTGTGTACCCGCCTGGCCGGTACACCAACCCCAGATGGTACCAACCCGGTCGGTACACCGAACCCAGCTGGTACCAGCCCGGCTGGTACATTGTACCCGGCCGGCTCGGCTGGTTGGTCATCCATCCCAGCTCCCTGGCAGTTGGCGCTAGCAATTCCTTGGCAGCTTCTCATCCGATCCGGGTGCCTCCTTCATCCACTAGAACACTCATCTTCCTCCAGGCTCCTTTCACTCATGCCTTCCAAACAATCCGCCACCAATCGGCCCCTCGGCCGTCTGCCATCCGCCCCTCGGCCGTCCTCCATCCGAGGTCGTCCCGTCCGCTTAGCCTGCTAGCCCAACTATCCACGCCATCTGTCACGGTCGTCCGGCCTGATTCCAGGCCTGGCGTCATCCGGCCGCTCGTAGGTATGCTCGGTGGCGGCTATCCGACGCCCACGCCCTAGGTCCATATATATCTGCCAATCAGGATGCGCCCTCTGGAAAGTACTTCACATTATTTAAGTCACCTTACCACAGTTGACCTGGAGCCAGGTCAACTACCCCATAAGGCAGTCCAGGTTGTGGCAACTCATGATCGGCCGTAGTTTAAAGAAGAAGAAAAGAAGGATGCTCAACCGCATAAGGTCCCGCGATCTCTAAAGCGGGCGTACTACCTAGAGAGTGCGGTCATTTTTGCGGACGGATGGAATCCTGAAGATTCCCCCCCCCCGCCTAAAATTTTAGGTAGATTAAAAGGTCCCGTCTCTCTCCCATCCACCTCTGGTTGACAATTGACCCTTATTAGAGGACTGTTCGACCAGCTCAAACAAGCCGGCATTAATACTGGTGTATTCGACCCGAGCCAGTTATTTGACCTGAAAGCGGACAAGCTGGAGGAAACGCCCAGAGCCTACACAATCGCCTGCTGCCTTCAGTAGGTCGCACCTAAACCTCAGAAGATGATGGCAAATACTAAATCCACCCCACCTTCATCGGTCACCCCAGGCAGGGTAATCGGAGGGCATTTAGGTTCTTCACTCTACGAGTCAGTCCCTTCGGAGGTGGATTCGACTGATTCATCCGTTGGTATCACCCGTATGACGCTTGGACCTAAGGGAGCAGCGCATGTTGCAATCTCAACCAAGGTTGGAGGTATCGCGAGTCAAGGTACCACTGATCGGGCCACAATAGCAAATGGTATAAGCCAGAGTACCCAAATATAGGACGGTCGGATGGCGTCCAGGTCAGGACGAACGTGGATTGTGCAAACCCAGGAAGCGAAAACATAGATTAAAGTATTAAGGAAGAGTCTCAAGCTGGCCTCTAGGTGCCGGAACACATTCAGAACATGTTCTTAGCTACGATGGCGCGATACCAGGAAGAGGAGCGCCGGTGCAATGCTGGCCGCCCTGATACAGGGCCGTGGCCGTCCGGCCACCGTGCAGGTCGCCGAACTGGACGATCCCCAAATAGAAACCCGTCACTTACTGATATCTATATGGAGTCAGTCAGGTCGGCCAAGTCCGGATAACCTGGATTTAGGATTTGTATCGCCCGACCAACATGGCATCTTCCCAAGATTTTGACCCGGGCTCAGGGTCGATGACTAGGGTCAGGATGTCGGCGATGTCCGATCTGAAGGTTTTTACTGACCGAGACATTGACGTCAACCAGACCAGGGGATGGTTAGGCAAGACGAAGTCAGCATTTCGGAAAGACCGGACGCTTGGACTATGAGAAGTGCCTGATTTTCGGAGACCTCATGGAGGGTCCAGCAAAAACCTGGATCCAACAGCTTAGACGAGAAGCTCAAGACGATTGAAATCAAAGGATGGAAGCGTTTCGTGAACAGTACTGTGGGTCTGAGATGTCAGTGGCACTTCAAAACTTCCAATGGAGCGAATGTGACCTCCCTGGAATATCTTCCCCGGCTCAACGTTGCGGGAATGAGGGTCAATATGACGATCAAGGAGGATGCTAGCCGGTAGCTTCCTAGGAACAAGTGAGCACTTCATAAGTACGATCGACGACAGGAAAATTTGCTGATCAGCTCGCCTTGCTGCATCTGGAAAATACTAATGAGTTGGGACTAACTCTACGAGCGGACCAGAGAGCGAAGAAGCGAGACCCTAAGGCAGCCGTCGGAACGGGTAGGTGCATGTCGCGTCATAACCGAAGCAAAACCACTGTCGACCAGGACCGCCCGCGCTGTTCGCAATGGATTCGGATGCCGCCAGTTCTGAAGATGAATACCAAAAATTAGGGGAGCAATATTGTTATCTGTTATCTGTTTCGGCAGAAGCCGGTCAACAGTCCGACCGGTATCCGTGTCACTGCAGCAGAAAGGTCTTCCTGCTTAGGCTGACCAGTACTGCCCCAGCCGAAAGTGTACCCACTGTGGGTCCATCAAGAACGACGACAAAACCGCTCGAAACGATTGACTTCCAAGAAGTGCAAGGGGAAGGGACATATGGATGAACACTGCTGAAATGCTGGGCTTTGCCCCATCGAGGAGTTCTACAACCAGATGAAGAAGTGGTATGTCCCGACTAAAAATGATGGAAAGTTTCCACCGGGGGTGGAAAAGATGTTAAATTAGATCGCCCGTCAGGTTGGAATCTGGTTCGAGCCGAGCGGTCTCGTTTAAGTATATATGCATATATCGGTAAGGACGAAAATCGAGAAGCAAAGCAAAGCGTAACCGACAACACATGTAGGTTTGACAATTACGTCAGCCGACCCCCGGGCAGCAATGCTGACCTTTACCTGGACATTATACGAGTGGATGGAAATTCTTGGTCTGAAAAAATTATGACGTTTAACGTATTGGGAGTACCTCGCGCCTGACAAGTGGTTTAAGCGAGCCAAAGTCAACGGCATGATAAATAACCAAAAGGTCACTATGCTTTTGACTCTGGTGCAGAAGTTTTATTATCGCCACCACCTTTGCTCGTAATGTTGGGTGCGAAGTTAATGAGACGAAGAGGCAGGAGTGTATTGGAATTGAAGCAGGTTCATTCATGATCAGGGAAGGGCAAGAGTAAAGATCTCTCTAGCGTGATCGCTGGTGGACTATTTTACCGCCTGGGTAGGATGGATAGCCGGGCAAGATGCAATTTTGGGATGGATTTCATGGTGCCTGCCAGAATACGACTGGACTTATTTCACGGCACACCGAATTTGCCTGACGAAGTGCAGATCCAGCTGGGTGGCCAACAGCCTCTATATGGTGCCCACAGTCAATTTCTTAAGCTGGGCCGAAACCGCTCCTGTAGGTCGGACAATGGAGGTGACTGTGCGGTCGCACGACCGGCGGCATAAGTTGTGGTTGACTAGGGGAGAGTTTTGGGTGCTCGCGGTCGTCAAGGGAGAAGGTACCCCAAATGTATTAGAGTGACAAACATCTCAGAGAAGCCTCTCACCTTGCATGAAGATGCCATTATGGGAAGTGGTTGGACGAAGGCAAAGTGCCCCGCCGGTCAGGTGATGTAAATATTGTTTCAAAGCGTTATATCGGCATAACATGGTCAACCATGTGACTACGGACCTAGTCAGTGACGACGAGTCTGTGGCAGATGATCTGACACCTATGGTGGCCAGATCGGAGTACCAGACACCTTCTCGAGTATTGACGCAGATCCGGCCGTCGCATGGTCAGGTTGGACGTGCTGACCGAACACCCGAACTAGTTCTGCCCACACTGTCCACGAAAAGCGAACAGATTGGCCAAGAAATGAGTGAACAAATACGGGACAACGGATCGAGCAATGTCCGTTGCTGGTCAGCCAGGCCAGGAGAATGATTCGGAATAAGCTGATGCCGATCTGGACGGAAGAAATCATTATATTCGAAAATAGCCGAAACAGACCTGGATGGAAGAAATCCTGACCCAGATTCAGAATAAGGCAAAACCGACCAGGACGGTAAACCAGGCCGATCTGGGTACAGCTGGATGGAACCCCTTTCGGATGATATTGTTGGGGCGTCGGAGGTGGATGGTGCAGCTGACTCAGCGGAGACCTCTTCTGCAGAAGACAATGAATTGACTGGGAGCGAGACTGAGGCCGACCAGGTATGCATTGACGAAGGGTGCGACCTGTATGTCGAAGGCATGTAGGACCAGAAGACAGTGTTACCTGAGGTGCCACTCCGTGCACCTGCGGTTACTATGGGTGATCTACAAGTGAGCGACCCAGACGTGAACACTCCAGATAAGATCAGCAAGTTGAAGAATAATATATGGAAAAGGAGACACCTGCTGATCGGCCAGGGTAATGCGCTACTCCCAGCTGCTCATGGGGCGGTGTGCGACATCGATGCGGGTAATGCGAAGTCGGTTGCGCAAAGAGGCCAAAGGGTTGCTCTTTAGTATCGGTAGAAATTGTCGGATCTCATTAAGGGACTGCTGGCCACCAAGATAATCCAGCCATCCACCTCGTCATGGGCATCGCCCATCGTAATTATCATAATGAAAAACGGGGTGGACATACGGCTGTGTATTGATTACCGGCGGGAACTAAGCTTATGGTTTATCCGTTAGCGCTGATCAACGATTTACTGGAAGATCTGGATAACGTTTTGTGTATTGATTGCTAGTGGATTTTAAGTGGCTTCTAAGACTGACCGTACACGGGAAATTTACCCCCTTCAGGCTTTTTGATTGGAACCGGATGCCGTTTGATCTTAACAATGTCCTGCAAATATACCAGCGGCTTATATGTAACGCGTTGTATGGGCATTTCAAGATCAAGGCTGACCAGGATCCCGCCCTGGTCAGTGACGTGTTTTCCGATGGTGGCCCTGACCCTGACCGAAAACCCTCGGTTTCGGGGTGGCAGTCTTACATTGATAATACTCTCGTGACGGCCCCTTCGAGGAATTTGCTGTGTGAAAAAGTGTAGCAATTAATGGTTACTCGTGAAAAGTTGAATCTTGTTGAACACCTTCTAGGGAAAGCCTAAGGTGACTTACCTGGGTCACCAAGTCTCGATTGCTGGATTGGAAGCTTTTAGATTCCCTAAGAAATCTACCCTTCCCGCGGTCATTGAACGCTCTGCAATCCTTTTTATGAATCCTAAAATACTACAGCCGTTTCATCAAAGACTTTGCCGTCTACGCGGCAGTGCTGTATGAACTGCGGGGGGGGGGGATTACCACAAGTTTCGAGGTCAGCATCGGCAGGAGGTAGTGCAGGCCGGGTTAGCTAGTTTAGCCAATGAGAAGGAGTAATCGCCGGCCCCAGCTGGCGCCCAGCTTGCTGACCCAAATCCGGCCAGATGCGATGAACACATGACTAAAGGTGAAGGTGGCCTTTTGGGTTTTAAAAGCGAAAATGGCGACCACACCGGTTCTGAAACACTTTGATCCAGATAAGGCACCAGTGGCCATCATCTATGCTAACAAGTGGGTCATCTCATCTGCCTTGGTACAAGACCAAGATGGCGTATATTGTCCCGTAATGTTCACCAGCCGAACCCTAAAGACCAACGAAGTGAACTATGGGCTGGTGGACAAGGAAGGTTTGGCCCTGCTACGGGTCCTAGATGTGCGCTATACCATACTGGTGTCTCGGCAAGATTAAGGTGTTGTCGAGACGGTCGACCTTGACTTGGCTTCTTACTGTGAGTGGAATTGGTGGTCGGTTAGGCAGATGGACTGCTCTATTGTCCCAGTGGTCATTGGAAGTGGTAAAATGTACTAAAGGTGAAGAAGAAATACTGGGGACATTAGCGGCCAGCATTACTCCAAGAGAAGCGGTGAAAGAGGCTTTGATAGCGATAACATCCCGGAAGCAGCCATGGCAGTCTATCACCAACAGTCGGTCCGGCAGAAGAATTAATGGTGCTGAGTTTGGATAGTCAAGCAATGTGAAGAAGAATGCTTACAGCGCCATCTTGCGGAAGCTGCCTGAGTGGGAAGGGGTGTCCGCTGCCTCCGATTTTACGCCTAATATAACAGTGAACAAAGCTAAATACCGAGGGCTGCTGCTATGTTTTGGTTTGCCGGCCGGCCAGTCACCGGGGCGATCATTTGTGATGATTCGAATCTAGCGATTACAAAATCTTTGGAGAGATTGATTTCAAGGTCCTCCAGACTAAGACTGTTAAATGACCGTTTCGCGTCAGCTTTGGTGAAATGACCAGAGCATGAGATGATACACTTAAAAAGAGAGTGAAATTGGAGTGAAGACCATCTGGCCACTTTGAGACCAAGTCGGAGTCACAGCTTTTGGTCAAGCTATGTTAGGCGAGCTGGCGGAAATTAACAAGCTACCAGAGATAATCGGACCAACCAAGGATAAAATTCGCATATCCAACTCCCACCAGTCAAGGGAAGAAGTGCCCGTTGACCAGGTTTGTCTAACAGACACCAAGATCCGGGAGTAGCATGAACCACTCCACGGAGACAAGAGGTCACTATAAAGGCTCCTTATGCTGATTGGATCAGTAACCGTCCAATTGTCTCAAAGAACGAACGATAAACCACATATGTGTTCCTGAGCTGGCCGGTCGGAGTTATTGGACAAATTAAGGGTAAAAGGTGGACCGAAGTGATCAGGTGGTTCGGAAACAGACGATGGATTGGGGAATTTGCTAATAGGGATAACTGATGGACAGTGGATTGTGTATGAAAAGAGAGAATGGGTACCGAAATAGTCAGATTAGGCTATGAGCCAGGTCGCCACTCACTGTTGTCGGCAATATTTGTGGCAAAGCCGAGTTACTTGGACTCCAGGATGGTGAGAGGATTGGTCACGGTATTGATTACGCCATGGGTCCTGCCGGTCGATATCCTCCAGAGACTCGAGAGGGAGGTGGTTTGGTCTCCGGTTCACCTTGGCCAGGTACTATGTACCATCCTCGGCGGGTCCCCCTTTTCTCTTGACCTTCCGGTTCGCCATATGAAGAACAAAATGCGATAGAAATAGGTCCAGATCACATTAACCAGTCCTGATGCCATCCAGGACGTGAGAGCACAGACAAACCCTCGACTCCGTCGCCCGATTTCGACGACGTTTCCGGCTGCCAAAATAGATCTTAAGGAGCGGATCAATTCGCTGGGCCTCAGCTGAGATATATAAAAATGAGTGGACTCCCAATTAGCTTGGGCATGAGTGATAGCAAAACCTCGATATTTATCTTGGAAATCAGAGAACCACTCGCTGGATGGAAGCCCCATTTCTGGCATATCGGTAGCCATCACTTCCCAATGGATATACTCCATTAACGTTTCAAGTGCACCTACTTGTATTAGCTCGGGACGTCAATCTGGCTTGAGAGGTATCTAAAGTGAAGGTGAAAATATCCAAAAAGCAAGCCTAGACAGAGAACAAGCAAGTCTGGCGCTGGAGACGTCGGCAAGGCTTATATTATCCAACTGCTCGACCGGCCAAGGCTGGATTTCCGATAGGTCAGCCTTTCTTACGACGCGACCGCGAGGTAGCCACAGGATCGGGAGCATCTGGAGAGGAGACGCTGGGGTAGACTGCGCCGCTGGGCCTTGGGTCCAGTTGTTGATCGACCCGATCGACCGGGTTGAACACGTGGCCGGAATTCGACGTCTCCGTCCTGGTGAATTGGGTTTTGAGGTCCCTGAGGCTGAGAGGCAGCCGCTGATCAGGAACTTCCTCTTCAATATCTTCTTCCAGTTACTCTTCTTCTTCTTTTTCTTCTTCTTCTTCATCATCCTCGTCTTGCTCATCGACTTTCATCTCGTGTTTCCGGGCGTTGTTAGCATGCTTGGGTGTCCGGGGGATAACGAGCGACCGTAGCCTGGAGAGAGTTGGGTGAAATCGTGACTCTCAGGACCAAAGCCAGTTGGTGGAGGGGTCTGCAAATCGAGGAATTGATCCGGAGCCAGATGGGAGTTGGCACTGTTGCCAGAGTTAAAGATGGCTCATCGGATAGCTGCACGGGATACACTTGCTGGTTGAGGTAATCTTCATCCTCGTCGTCGTTATATTCGAGATCAGTGTAGGTGTCACCTGCCGAGGTCGTGTTGAGGCTGGACGATGGTCGAGACTTAGAGCCAGACGGCGGGTCAGTTTTCGAGCTGGACAATGTCTAGTCTTAGAGCTGGACGGTGGTCTAGTCATAGAGATGGACGGCGGGTCGGTTTTCGAGCTGGACGGCAAGTTAGGCTTCGAGTTAGATGGTACTGAGATTGCGAGCGGAGGAGCCACAGTAGCCTTCTTTGGGGGAGTAGTCGAATCCGAATCGCGCAGACTCGGCTAACCCACATAGACGCAGGAGACAGTCCACGGGCATGAGGGAAGGTTACTCTTGTTTCTGCCGTTTATGGCTGGACGAGGGCAAACCTGGGCTGGCCTGACGCTTAACCATTCCCTTTTCTCCTCGACAGGGGGGTTGTGGAAGCTTGCGGCGGTTTGGTGGCCTTCGAGGCGTTCCACACACTGGCTCTCGTCGCAATAATATCAGTGCTGGACGAGGCAACGGACGGCGAGGGTTCGGTTACTGGATGAGCTCGAGGAGGACGGATCGAGTCAGGCTAAATGGCCGAAGGTGTTTCGGGTAATATTTCCCACTTATCGACCATATCCACGATGTCCAAGAATGCCTCCCGCACGCACGGAGATGGCTGCGTCACCGGAGCAATCCGAACCCGAGTAGATCTTGCCGTTTGCAGATAAGTGACCTGAAACGGACCTCCTTAGCCAGCAAGGCGGTAAGGGCGTGATCGGTCCGCGCCAAGTCATCGCAAGCCTCGTCAAGTTACATTTGAGCTTGTCTGAGCTCGACCCGCAGTCTCTGCTGCTCGGAAAAAAATTTCTGGAGCTAATGTTGGAGAGCAAAAATGCGATGGAGGGTCTGAGAAGAAGGCTCTCGCAGCTGTTCTCGTTCGGTTTGCGTATCGATTAGCTCACGGGAGACATGGCGGCACCTGCCGTGGAGGTGCGACATTTTTTGGATTTTTGCGAGGCTTCAGCAGACAGATCTTTCAGTTGCATCAGTTGCCGGACTACGACAAACAAACATGGCCGGTGCGAGCCATAAGTAACGGAGTAACAATACGGAGACCGGTTGGGCATTTACGTTGATGTCTGGAACGAAAGACTAACTCCTGGTTAGTGGTACGAAGAGGTTCAACGACATCCACCAGCATACGAAGGCGGTCACGTTCCTGCGTGAAGCTAGTGACTTGGGTCTCAAGGCTAGCTATTTGATCGCGAAGGTCATCAGGTTCGTAAAGTGAAATGCGGACGGCGGCCTCATCTATCCGGCGGTTTGCTAGGTCAATTGCCTGAATTAGGCCCACCTGGGTATGTTCCAACCCCTCCAACTGGGTGGTCAGGGCATTCACTCAAGCGTTTTACTCCACTTCTTTGAAAGAATCAGACTGAGTGGCAACTTAATGAAGCGAGTCGGTGAGCTGGCCTTTTACAGCCCGAATGGAGGTTATTTCACTCCGGGCTTCCTTACGATTATTCCTAAACTCCGAAAGTCGAGGTCCGACATGATCCAGTATCAGACGAAGGAGTGTACACCTGCTCCAGAACCGTGCTGTTATCTGAATCGAAGATCGGCTTGGAGGGAAGATACAGATCGCATTCGCTCGTCCCGGTCCGTATAGACTCGGTCGAATAGGCGGAAAGCCGTGTCGACATCAGCCAAGGATAGTACGAGGTCAGGAACATATGAGGCAGATGGCACATTCGCGATCTCCAGCCTGCTGGATGGCGAGTCATCTTTGGCTTGTATGACTCGACAGGTATTACCGGGATCGACAATCAGAACTAGAGATGTATCAAGAAGTGGTTAGAGAACAGGCAGATGTGACCTCGGGCTGGTCCGTGGACCAGCTCGACTTATGTCATCAGAAAAGGTGGAGGTCTCACCAAATCGGGAATGTGCGTGTGCGGTATAGTCGCTCTCAGGAATTTTTCCTGGGACGCGAACACCCACGGGGGCCCAGACGACTGACTGTCGGAGGGGGTACTCCGTCCATCCGAGTCATGATCCGATCCGGCATCCGGTCGGCTGGATCGGTCACTTCCATCCGCTTCATCGTGACGACTCGGGTGTTCCATGTTGAAAGCTCACCTTGTGTACCCGTCAGTACTGGCGGTTGCGCTTGACCCTAGGGTGAAAAATGTAAAGTCCGTCGAATAAGGAGATGAGGGTTAGGACTAAGGGTAGCTCCTGGGCGGAAATCGTCACCGGGGAGCTCGACTGGCAATATACTTGAACTTTGTATACTGCGACGGCTGGACCGAGAATAATCGATCGGCCAGCTAAACCAATGACAATAGAGGGGTAAATCAAAACGTGTACGTAAAGGGAAATCCAAATATAACTCCACAATCTTCCACAGTAGGCCAAAACGTTACCACACTTTCCAATACTTGATATAACCGTGTTCAAAACACGGGCGACTTGAGGTGAGTATACACGACGCAGCGACTCCCGGTCAGGGGACTTCCGGTGGGTCCTTAACCTTCCCCGGGCAAACCAATAGCAGCAAGAGGGACCTTGTTAGCCCTCTGCTGTGAACCAATGAAAGCGACTTGCGTCTTAGAAAGCGAAACGTATACTGATTTTTATCCCTATATCCAATACAATCTTTTGTGTAACCTACCTCAAATAACACGGCTGACCAGTCATGTACCTTACCCAACGCAACCCGGCTAACTCCGACTCGATTTTGTGTACCAGCCCGGCCGGTACACCAACCCCAGATGGTACCAACCCGGCCGGTACATCGAACCCGGCCGGATCGGCCGGATGGCCATCCATCTGAGCTCACTTGCCGCTGGCGTTAGCACTTCCTCGGCCGCTCCACGTCCGATCCGGGTGACTCCTTCGTCCTCTAGAACACTCACCCTCCTTCAGCCCCCCTCCCTCATACCTTCCGACCAATCCGCCCCTCGGCCGTCCGCCATCCGTGGTCGTCCCGTCCGCCTAGTCCGCTAGCCCAACTATCCACGTCTTCAGTCGCACTCATCCGGCCTGATTCCAGGCCTGGCGCCGTCCGGCCGCTGGTAGATACGCTCGGCGGCGGCCATCCGGCATCTATGCCATTGGTCCACATTTTCCGCCAATCAGAAAGCGCCCTCTGGAAAGTACTTCACACCTTCTCATCAATTAATTCACAAGTCACTTTACCACATCACCACGAAGTGGCACGGAATGTGACGAAACATTTACGAACCCAGATTGATTCTATCACTGTGGTGGTTCTCTACACTTGACCTTATTCCATTTGCAACTTCAGATTAAAACTGAAAAAATGGCACGACCACTCCTTTTCCATTTGATACTGCAAAAAAGGGCTATCGATACATTGCACAGTACATACACGTATATACGCGGGGGGGGCGTAAAAATCTGTCCTTTGCTCGGCCTACGTCCACTGATTCGAGTCCCAACACAGTAGCTGAACCTTTCGCGTTTTGATCAATTGGGACGTGCTTGACCCCCAAGGTCCCTGAGCAGCACGATGGAATTATAACACTATTCCATGCCACTAATGTTTTGGACGGCAAATTTACTTGGTACTCGGCGCCATGTTTGATACTTGTTACATTGCACCGCGTCATCTTGGTGTTGTGATGAGTTTTGGTTTCAATTCGTCATTCCTTTCTGTAGCCCTAAAGCTAATGTTTTTACAAATATCGCAGGAAATGACCACGCCGTCGTCTCGGCATAACTATGTGTTATATATGCATTGATTGACGCTTCCCCAAGCACTTGTGAAGCTGCTACACATATGATACATATCTCCTGTGCTCGTCTTTGTTTAACGGCTTCGTTTCCTTCCCTTTGAGAAAATTCGTCGTTGCCTACTGATGAGAAGATGGTAGATACATTCTGTTTTCAAGGCTTGACGATGGTGAAGATGGTAAAGTATTTAAGCTCGATGACACGCGGATTGTCTTTTGTCAAGTAGCAATTACACGTCTATGTCTGGAGGAGCAGATGCGAGTCTATCATTAATAGAGGTGAGCCTACAACAATCCGGCCTCTGGAAGCAAGAAAGAAAGACTATGTTACATCAACAAGAAGGTTAAGCGCGCACTATCGTTGCAGTCGTAAAAGCTGTTCACGTCGTAAAGATCCGCGTGCAGTCGCTAATTCATCATACTGCATTCGAATGCTACTGATAACATGCCTCGCTTTCGTGATCGCAATTACAGAAACCAGTAATCCCTGAACTCCGGTGGCAACAACGTCTCGCTAAAATAAACTATTAAGGAACAAATTAAATTTGTTCCTTTTCTAAATTGCACGCTTCCTCACTTGCAATTCACAGTGTAAGCCTGTAACAACTAGCCTGTTACGCCTGGATGCACTTTGTGGTCCGTCATAACAACCACTGATTGATACGTCCGTTAAACACTTAGCGGAGCGCTGGTTTGAAGAGCCGCCAGATCGAAATGTCATCAACCGAGCGCTAGCAAGCGCAAGATATAATGAGGAAAGCGTTCCTTCACTATCAGCAACCCTCACGTGGACGTGATAGTGGAAACAACGATGAGGACCATGGGGCTCGATGTCATTACCATGCTTCGAAGTAAATCCTCGGACGAGGCACTCGATGTACAAAACAGTTTTAAGCGATTATTATCGATCCACCGGAGTGATTTGCGTCAAGAATGTTGCAATCGTTGCTAATATGCCTTCCGGAAGCGTTGAAGTAGTAAAGGTGAGAGTACCGCATTTTACTGGCGAAAAGGAATCCCTTCGGAGATGGCTCGCAGTGGTGAAACATGTCATCTCTGCGCAGAAGATTGTTGATCCACGTTAGGAAGCATATTTTGTGATGACATGCTAAGGCAGGCGTACCAGGCATGTACAATAGATTCACTGATTGTTCCTGACATATGAGGAATTCAAAAGAGAGCTTAATTTTGTGCTCCTGAAATGGCGAAATCTTAAATTCCATCATAATATTTACTTGGCTGGCAATTACGATTAAGCATAGAGACAAACTATACATTTGTTTCGATTACAACGCTTCAAAAAGTGGGCCTGTAACTAAGCCTGTTACAGAAATCACCACAAGTGATCAGTTCAGCAGTACAAGACGATATTTTAGTCAGTCAGTGCTGCAGATAGACCTAAGCTATACGGTATAACCTATACCAGACCTTGCCTCTCGGGGCTGGCAAGCATAGGTTTGAATACATTAGTTTTTAATCAGGTTTAGAATAAAACCTAAGGCCGTGTTCGAACTCGACATTTATCGTTTTATCTCGGGAAATAAAACGATTTCAGCGATCGAACACATTTAAGGCACATAAATCGTTTTATCGTAGATTAGCGTTATTGCTGTTTAATGTGTCACTATTCTAGAGGGGCGACAAGTTACAGATTACACTATGTACTCTCACTTCGGACACCCACCAAACGTATAAGGTTTTAGATGAAATTAATTGTCAACGAATATAGCAAACCCACGAAGAGATTGTGCCGCAAACATAAAAACAAGACTTTAACTCACCTCCATTCATACATGTATGATATACTAGCTACTCTTCTAGCCTCAGTTCTACATGTTTTTTGTCAGAGCAATCTTAACCTCTTCTTCGTGTGTGTCGCATCAAATTTGGACAATAGGAGAAGGCCGCATTTAGCGAAAAATATAAATGTTTTTAAGTGTCTTGTGGTCGTACTCTTTGAGTACCCCCAAACATCGCTCACAAGCTTCCCTTCCTTGCCGTATATAGACCCACGGGGGACTATCAGGAAAGAGATAGATGGCAGGCGTCATACACGATAGAATCAGCGTCGTAATAAATACTTTCCAGACCCAACCCACTTCTTTCGACGAGGAAGAAAACCACGCGACACAGAGAATCCCCAGGAGAAAGCTAACCTCTAGCAACAACAAGGCTTTGCCTCGCATCTTCCGCGTGGAAATCTCATAGAGATAGACGGGTAATGTGGGTACCAAGATTCCCACCGGCGCGCCAAGAAGGCCAATGCCAGGAAGCAAAAGACTTAATCCAGTCGAAGGGACACAACTGACGCCCAGCATGTCCACAACAGTACATAAGCCTCCCACGACAATCACTAAACGTCGGCCAATGACATAAGGTAACACCCCTGTCACCACATTCTCACCGATACACGCGCCGTAGCAATACCAGATAATCCAGTCATAGTTCTGTATGTGCTGGCAGGACAGGCACTACATGGGTGAGAATAGGTAGGTGCCAGCAGTGCACGAGGAGCATTCTCCTGTATTGAAACTAAAGTATCCTGGACCATGCTGATAACTCGGAGTGTTTCATATATAGGGCTGATTCACTCTTCTTAACCTCTCGGTGATTGTCATCCATTTCCCCATATGAGCTTGACAGTGCATATTTGTTTTGTGATATTTAATATCTATAAAATAATAAATTGGATACAGCTAATGCATTTCTGACGGTGTCCGAAGTGAGAGTACACTATGTACTCTATGTACTGCATTGCTGGCCAAAAATATAGACCCACACGTATTTTTTGCATAAATTTAACCAATCACAGCGGATGAAGATCAAATTATGGCCAACGGAAAAGGAGAAAAAATCGGTTCGAATGCCGTTTTTTTTCACTGAAAACGGATCAGCACAACCCACAAAACTCAAAGTTGATCCCTTATGTATGTGGCCAAAAGTATAGCCCCACATGCTGTTTTGTATTGATCAGAAGCTGGATTTGCATGTTAGCAACGCACTGCTAGTACTTAGTCTTAGCTCCGTCGCCTTTCAAAACAGCCACACATCGCTTTCGCTTGGACGCAAGCAGATTTTGGATCAAATCCTGACTGATTTCGGCCCAGGATTGCAAGATGGTCTTCTTGAGCTCCTCCTTGGTCATGAATTGCCGTCCATGGGCGTACACCGCCCGCGCAAGCACCCCCACACATATTTTCAATGGGGTTTAGGTCAGGAGACTTGGCTGGCCAGTCGAGAACGCGCACATTTTGCTCCTCGAAGAAGTCCTCCGTTTCGACAGAGGTGTGGATCGAGGCTCCGTCCTGTTGGAACACGCATTCCCGGCCGTAGTGCATATCGATGTACGGCAGTAGATGCTCGGAGAGGGTGTTCACGTAGTCGGTGCTGTCTTGATTGCCATCCAAAA
>MIQA02010477.1:0-21831 GCA_001887855.2 Sclerospora graminicola | reverse complement strand
AGGGCAAAGTTCACCTCTGTTCTGGAACAGCTCGGTTGAAAAATGGAGGCATCTGATTGGTCAGATAGTCGTCACCATCTCGGTTGGCTCAACTGACCTCGAAGAGGTCGGCTGAGTCAACAGATCCTCGGTTATAAAATTATATAGGAATTTTCACCCAAAACTCGCTGACATGGATGACACTGTTTTTGCTCACCCATATCACATTTTTTATGAAAGGTCGGTGTGTCTTCTTTAACTTGGTTGGCCCTTCGGTTAGGAGCCTCTAACCGAGGTGACTCAAACAGAGGTGAACTTTTCCCTTATTATCAATTTTCACATTTCAGACATTAAGTCTGAAATTGAACTGTGATATTTCATCTTAAATATCACTTATGTAATGGCACCCCATTACAGGGGTAGAAAGTGAAGATATCTGTGGATCTCACATTTGGTTTCAGGAAGATTGGGGTAGTTCCTCGATATTGGTTGTATTGGCCCATTGATATTTCTCGGTCATGTCCTCTATATCCATTGTTCGGGTATAACCACTACTAGTACTCGTTTCCCGGCGAAGTATTACCCTAGTAATAACCCTTATCCTGATTCCCGAAGCGGGCACCTTAACCCTGGCACTTAAAACCAATCCGGCCTTATATTCCTGGACACGCTTAACTGTAGGCGCGGCCTTATATTTCTGGACAGAGGTAGTAGGTCTTAATCATGCGTTGCCAGAAGTAGAATAATCAGATCTCAGAGTTTGAACCGCATTTGCACAAATCTAACGCCACTTTCTTATAGATCCCCTTACGCCACTAATAAGCATTAATCCGATGATCATTATTTTCTTTTCAAGGCGGGTCAAGTTTGCCCTAATGTGTGGTTGTGCAAACTGTGCAATCTAGGTTCTATTCGGTTTTATTGAAACCTACTCTAGGTTTTTACCAGCCCTGGTCTATTAGTGGTTCTCACGGTTCAAAGTACGTTAAATCGTTTCGAACACGGCTTAGTGTGCAATTTGCTGAGACGGGTTCTGTAAAAAAAAATTAAGTTGCTCGTAATGCGACATTCTTCTTACTTATTTCTTCCAATCGCGAATTGATAAGTTTCTACCTCAACGTTGACGGCAGAGGAAGTCACAATAAAAAAGCACACAATAGTCACAGTGAGCGATGGACCTGAATAATCTCAAGAGCTTTGCCAATCGTGCTGGTAATACGCTTTACTTTGCGGGTGCAGCGGCGGCGGAGATTGGCAAGGAGAAGGGAACACAGGCACTGGCAGTCGCGTCGGGGGCGGCAGCCGTTGGACGTGACAAAATACAGAGCTCTTCGACATTCCAGAACGCCACTGTGGCAGCCACAGTGGGTCGGGAGAAAGTAAAGACGTCGCAGGCTTTTCAGGTGGCATCGTCTGCCGCTGTCGTGGGGAAAGAGAAGGCATCAACAGCTGCGTCTACCGCAGCGACCGTCGCGGCTGCTGGTCGCCTGAAAGCTGTAAGTGCGCTGGTGCTGGCCAAGAATTGTATCGTAGGAAATAAGACTGGCAACTCGCCCAACTCGCCCAAACCTGGATCATTGCCTTCGGCCGAAAAAGAGTTTTACAAGTACGAAATGTCGGAAGAGGAGAAGAAGAAGAAGCGTGCACAGGCTCGTCGACGCGCTGAGAAGAACAAGCACCCCGTGTCGAGCTCAAGCTCCAGTTCGGGCTCTAACGTACCACGAGATGGCATTTCGAAGCCCGCAACGAGCTCTAATTCTAAGCCCAACACCAGCTCTAACTCCAGCCACGCCTCAAGCTCTAATTCCAGGCCCGCTACGAGCTCCAGCTCGAAGTCCGGCATTATTGCTGGCTATAAGAGCAAGCCGAGCAGTAGTAGCTCTAATAGCAGGAACAAGCACCGAGTGGGCGGTAGCAGCAGGCGCAAGAAACAAGAGAACCAACTGTAAAGAACATGATGCTGCATTCTACAACTCAGAATTGTGTTGGGGTTGTTAAAAGAGCATTTTATTCATCTGTCGTCTGTTCGAGCGTCGAGTTCGTCTACTTGCAAAGACAAATCGACTAAACCCATCGTTGCAGCAATGAGCCTCAAATCTCATAGAGACCGCGCACGAATTGTACGTAGTCCAGCTCATCTTCGTTTCGTGCGGTTCTCTCCGCGAGCAACACTTCCACCACAAACTCACCCCACGGTTTACCTGGTCGATCGTACGGATTGAGGTTTCGAAAGAGTGGTGGCTCGTCGGATTTCGTGGTACTGGGGCAACTATCCATATGTACACGGTCACTGGTAGTCGATTGCTGGACACGTTGATATTTTCGCGTTGGCTGCTGTGGTGGTGTGTAGTTATCTTTTCGAGTTCCATTTGCCGATCGTTCCTGGTCCACAAAATCTTCTTGAGGCAGAAGCGGTTCATTTTGGCGTGAATATGCTGACAATGGTGGAAGGTCTTGGTAACGCGAAGTTTGTCGCGAGAGTCCGTCATAAGCTCGACGCAGTGTCCATGGGTCTTGGTGAGCGAGACCCTCCATTTGCCGTGTTGCTGAGCTTGACCGAGATGGATCGACAGTTTGAGGATGTGAAAATTGACCTTGGTCAATTGGATTTTGGCTACAATTCAGTTGTCTTTCACTTTCAACATACGAAGACGTCTCATAATCTCTATGATTAACTGTATGCGTGAATGGCATGCTACCAGTACTTTCCTTCGATCGCTGCGAGGTACTATAATCTCGCCACACGCTGCTTTCTCTTTCCGATGATCGGTTATGTTCCCACGTGTCGCGTGCTGTCTCAACCGCTCTCTTACGACCCAGTTTCTCCATGGTCGACATAGAATTCGTACGAGTACATATGTAAGAATTGTTGTTTTCACTATCAACAGCGTTCTCCAGTGTTTGCGATTGAGGTGGTAAACGTATCTGTCTCTCAGAATCAGCAGTCATAACTTGGCGTGACATCTGTCGTGCAGGCTCCAAGATTGGACTTCTCTGTGTTGCCCTCATCCTGACTGGTGTCGGTCTTTTCCTTTGTGTCAGGTCCGGGTTAATCAGCAGCAATGTCCGATAAGGAACAAATTTGTCCGCACGGGCTGCAAAGTCCTCCACCGTGCGGCCATCAATCGTAAAATTCAAATCTTTTGTCCTCACAGTTTGTTTAAAAATCTCGAATTGCTCCGCCCATGGCATCGCTTGGCTTACGTCATCCGCAACGCGCCGCATCTGAGCGCCAAGTTCGCGCATCTCGGGCAGTGACCACTGCGCGTAGCCGTCAGAGCTGCACCGCGCATTGCTGAGCTTTATACTAAACGCACTTGTACGTAGCGCCTGAAGCATTGCTTTGCAGGCCGCGCTCGAGTTGTAAGGCCACTGACGTTCACGACAGATCGCTACAAAAGTCTTGTAAGTCTCCTCGTGCCAGCTCCAAGTTGCATCATGATAGTAGCCCATCCAACCTTCATCTACTTCCAATAGCAGCTGGACCACCTCGGTTGTCCACGATTCATTATAGAAAGTGATGGTCGCCTCGCTATCACCAGACATCGCCACCATCCTCTCGCAGAATGATGGTCTACGTTTGTACTGCCTCTATCTGACAGTACAAAACAAAATCATTTGATGCTTTTGTTTTTCTATGTGCGGATTCTCTTTATTAACATTAGACCTAAAAGACTTCGTCTAAAGCCTGTGGCGTTTGTAAAATAAAATGTAGGCTGCGTTGGACTTGACTTGGCTCGGCATCGCTGGTGTCACCTGACTATCATCGAACGAATACCAGCCAGGATACAGCTCGCCATCCCCGTCGTTCCAACTTTTGGCAAAAGCGGTATAATGACCAAAGCCCATACCACCGTAGTGGTTACTTACAGCGAATAAATCGTAGCTAAGGTCTTTCTCACTGCTCTTTTCAAGACTGTAAGGGGACATGTCAAGACCTTCCAACGGAAAGTCCACAAACACATCCAGTTTATCACGCAAAACTTCGTTACGATACTCAAACCGTTTGAGGGAGAGCACCAGTACATCCGGTAGTCGCCATATTTCCATCGTCTTGCGCGCTTGTCGGTGCTCTTTGCATCGGCTACAGTACCATAAATTCTCCTGGTCCAGCGTCTCTGGCTTAACAAAGTTTCGAAAGCAGTCGTCTAAGGAAATTCCCCCGCGCGAAGACAACCCGCCTGCTTCTGCGCGCATACTCGTGTGGTTGACAATTTGCTCAATGTCAGGGCGAGGAGAAGCTGAAGATGACAGTAATGATGACGACCAAGCAACCGTTACGTATACCAAGTCATCAGCGGCGTCTTCACCGTGCAGCGTAGCAAAATCCGAAAACTTGGCGTCAGCAGCGAAAGGGACAGGCTCATTTCGCAAGTACAAGCCATCTCGATCGGTCAAATACACGCATTGAGATAGTATCTTGCTCGGGATCGTTGCGCTCGACATACGTGGTACTCGTACGCTTAGCAACTCACTCCATTTCTCCACCATGTCGGCACAAGTAGTTGATTCTGTATAAGTGAAAAGTAACGGATCGCCCGTCAAACTAGACCCAACTTGGTGATACAGAAAACCGTGCAATACGGGTTTCTCACTTGCTACGGTGTCCAACTGATACATGAGAATTCGATCATCTTCACGTAATCGGTGCAGCTGCTCGGTATCGTCAATGATTCGATAGGTCCTTGACTGATAAATATCCGCAGCCAAGAGAGCGCTTGGGCTTACCCCGCAAAGCCTGGCCAGCGCGCGTTTTAAGACGAGAACGCTCCCTTTTTTCGGTACTTCGACAAGATATCTTGTCATGGACTTGCCTGCCTCGCATGGAACGAAGATAATTTCGATCTGGCGATTATGTTGCTGGGGTAACTCGAGCTGGATACAATTGAATGGATCGAAAGTGATGGAAACCTTGTTGCAAACCGGGCACACAACCGTAGACTTAAATTGGCCTTGGATATGGTCCACAAAGATACTGTCATTACGTAGTAGATGACGTTCCCATGCTTCCTGTGCCACAGCAGCATCGTCTTGCGAACCATCCGATTCCTTAACTTCGGTATACGGTTTGCTTTTAACGCGATTCAGATCTTCATGCAACCCATCGATGATATATGCAAGTAGCTCCTGGGCATCATGTTGTTGAAACCCGGAAAACTGTGGGGCAAAGCGACTAATTGCCCGCTTCAGATTTGCTGGTGATGTGCTGGGCACGGAACCAAACCATAATTCCTTTAGCAAAGTAGCGTATTCGTCGGCCAAGTTTCCACCCGTTCCTAACGGATTATCACGGTTTAAATCCTTTGTGAATTGATTGCTTAAGAAATAGCGCGTTAAGATATCCACGTGGCTTAAACACTGTAGTGCTGAGTTCATAAAGCACGTGTTACCGAGATTGCGAAGACCCATTTTACCTCGTCGCTCTGACTGCGACATCAGATGCAGTTCATTTTCTTTATCCTCAGCCACACGTGTGGAACGACACACGGTCTTGTGATACGCCCAATGAGACTTTTGACAGCTCAAACTACAATACCAGATAAGTCGACAGCTGCCGCAACGCTTAAGCGATCCTTTTGCTTCTCGACAAGCTCCACAGAGCCTAGATAAAGAGTTAGATACTGCGCTACGATGGCACTTCACAGACGACTCTGTCTTTGCTCCAGATTCTTCATTTTTGTCATTCACTTCCGTCGTCAAACAACTGCTCCGTTGCGACAGATTGTCCTTCGTGCCGTCCTCACTCAATCCCGGTTCCTCTTTCGACTGCTCCTAAATTACAGACATAATTCTTAATTAACGATAAAATCCACAATAGACGCTATGTAGCATACCGGGTAGACCTGCACGACGTTGTAAGTATTGCCAAGTTCCGGATCCCCTACTTGAACTACAAAGCGTGCAATGGTCGGTCCGCCACCATACCAAATGAGCAATGTATCCCACACTTCCTTCGGGACTAGCACATAGTGGTAATTTTCCTTTAAATGCGGCCGCAGTGGTCCGCCCATCAGGTCGTCATCATAGCGCACAAGGAGAAGTGGCAGGTTGTTAATACGACTAGGCGGTGATGTTGCTACTTCATCCTCCGATTCGTCCTCCACTTCATCAAATTTCACGAAATCGCACCAACGCTCCCACCACTTGGCTGGCAGCACATATCGCTTATCATCAATCTGCAGACCCTGCTTGTCCGCCTGCATCATAAGACGCTTAATGATTTCGCGCTGTTTGCTACGGTCTAAACGTTTATTCATGCCATTGGCAAGCATCTTCGAGTCTTCCAAGTAAATTAATAGACTTTCTCTGTAGGTGACGGCTTGTGTGTACCACATGATATCTATTGGATTTGACGTGTATTACACCAACGCGTACTGAATGTCATTCATTCTTCATGGACATATCTGAGGCGCCTCCGCGCTTGGAGGAGCTAATTCTATCGGGTGCGGACGTGACGGCGCTGAATCAGACGACGCTTTCGCTTTGGCACTTCCAGCAGCTTCTGAGCGAGCTCCTTCCGTCTGTTGAAACGATTGAGCTCGATGAAGACCAGGACGGAGACAGGAATCTCGAAAGTCTGGAAGCGGTTGCGAATGACCGCATCTTGACGCCTACGCGTGGTGTGAAGCTCAATGAAGGAATGAATCAGGTTGCATCTTTGTACGAGCAACCGATAAAGGCTGCGATAGGTAGCCATACAGTCGCAGAACAAACAGGAAAAACTTTGAACGGGACAGAAGATGTGTCGCTACAAGGCGTAAGCTTAAGTATTAAGGGACGATTGACCCCGGACACCAAAGTTTCGGCTCTCTTCCAACGTTTTCGCTGTGTCATTTGTCTCGATGCGTCGCCCTCTGTCTTGTCTATTGATCCATCATCAGGACGCTTGTTCTTGGATCTAATGTATGAAAGTCTGGAGCTTTTTATTTGGAGTCTACTGCGGCCGATGGAAGTAGGTGGTAAAATCTTTACGCCCGAGCTTCATGTATCCGTGTTGGTGCAAGGAGCTCTCGTCGAATCGCTCTGTGTCCTCTTGCAGGGATACATTGTGACGTCGATGAACGCTGCCAACTTCTTGCAGTTGATCAAAGAAAGATTTCAGCTAATCGAAAACGATTGGGCTTCGCAAGCGCAGGAACGAGGACCATGGGGGTATTTGGGAAATGCGACACCGGCATCGCTCGACGGGATCTTGCAAAACGCGGTCTTTGCACTCAATTCGTTGCCGACAGATTGTGTGCCCATGATGATGTTCGTAACGGATGGTGTCGTGGATGTTAAAGATATTTATTCGTACGATAACCTGTTGATGCAACTCGTGCGTCATGATATTCAATGTAATTTCTTGCGTCTTGGAGGAGGGGACAAAGGGGAACTAAACGCCACGTTTGGCTTCGTGCCAGATACGCATCTTTTGCGCTTTGTGGCAACGTCGACAGGCGGAACCGTTTTCGACTACAAGGCTCTTTACGAAGCTTGCTATGGAACAACTAGTACTAGTAGTAATAGTGTGAAGAAAATGACGTATTTACAGGAATCGCTTTTCTTACGCAAATCAAACGTACATGCGAATTCTGTGCCCGTTGTCAAATTGGATGAGATGGATAGCACATCTTTTGATAAGAAGACGCTACTGCCGCTACGTCCGTATCGAATGTGGCGTGAAAAGGTGCATGAGTATCGTATCATTGCGGATGTAAATCGGATTGTAGAAGCACGAGTTTGTGAAGGCTTCAAGATTAACAAGATCTACGTTAAGACTTACCTGCACTCGCATTTGATAAAACGAGGTTCCGTTCAAGCTGGGATCGACCCAATTAGCAGTGGTGAGGCATCTGCAAGCAGTATAAGCGAGCACCATGACGACATGACCAAAATTTTAATTGTATTCTTGCTACAATGGAAACAGAATGTTTGGCTTGAATACGTTGTATCAACAACCACCGCATCACAATCGCTGGCAAATGGGATCTTGCACACAGGTCGACGAGCAAGTGGACACATCGTAAAGGGTCTACACACGGCAACAGCAGCAAAAAAATCAGGAGCCCTGTATTCTAAAGACCAGGGAACAGCATGGAGCGAGTGGCATGTTAAAGTAAACATCTTAGGCTACGCAGACTTTCTCCGTGTGTTTGAAGACACCATGCAATGCTCTTCGGAAAATAGGGATCGAAGAGCCATGACCGAGGGAAACACTCTGATGGCGTCCGCAGCTTTGGTTCACGACTTTATTCGAAATGTTCAAGATGTCGACCGTGTGCTTTTGCATTTAATGACAGCGACGGCGAGTATTAGTGAGACGAGCGAGTCGGTTGCGAGCCAATATTCATTCGGCACAAACTCCACCTCAGCTGCTGCGACCCCAAAAATCACCAGTTCCCACCCAGTGTTCAATATCATTGGTGATCTCTCGACTGTGCTCTGGCACCGCTGGTTTTTCGTCGAGCGATTTGAACTTCTTGCAGTGGTCCAGAGCGAGGCATGCACGGAATTGTTTTATCGAAGTGAAACGCACTACGAAAGGCAACGTGATAGTATTTTTTCACATTTGAGCGGAGCTGGAAGTGTCGCCCAAGGAATGAGTCACCCTCATGATGCTCATATGTATGTTGCAAGCAATGGAAACTTTTCGTTTGGAATTCAAAGCGTAGCTGAAACGTTGGTAGCGGTTCTTGTGAAATGGTCGTCGCAACAGCTTGCCAAGAGTTTGTTTTTGAAGTTTCTTCATCCGAATTTTTATGTGGACAGAGGCCACTCTGCTCCTAGGCCCAAAACTTTATCATCTTCAAGCACTTCTTCGGGAGGAATGGCACAACGACGTCGACAGCGCAGTCATACCAGCAGCATTGGCGAAAGCGCGAAAGACAGCAGTGAAACAGAAAAAAGTAAAGCTGCTCTTTGCTTCGTGCGACTCGAGTTTACCAATAAGACGTTGTGTGCAGTTCATGTCGCCTTTTTTGCCACAAAACTATCGACTCGCCGACAGGTTTTGAATGATCTGAAGAACACAATTTTTGCTGGCATTAATGAAGTCGCTGTGACGTCGTCTCTAGCCAAGCTGCTATCGTCATCAATGGCGGAAACTCCGATTATATTCTGTCATCGATTAGTAAGTCGGTTACTTGTCACACATGACGCACTTCGTCTCCACGAAGCTGGACCGCTAGACTATTATGCGGCATCGCCAGCCTTAGAGGCCGACAAAAATACAGGTGGCAATCCTATGACAAGCACGTGCTGTGGTGGCAGTAAGTTGCAGCTACGTCAAGTGTTTGGTGCCTACGTGTGGCACTCGAGTTGGCAGTGGAAAATGGCAAATTTGACCGCATTGTTGGACGCCATGCGTCGACTTCATTATGCTCGCATCAGCTGTGGATTTTGGGTCTTGGACTGGAAGATGAAAGGAGGAGAGGAGGGTGAAAGTGTTCAAGTGGAGAGCGTCGTTTTTGGGCGAGAAATTCTATTAGAAAGTGAAACGGGACAAATTAAGACCGCATTGGTACAATATGCGCTTCGACGTGTATCCGATACCTGCCTCATGACGTCAGTCTGGATGGAACCCCAGCATGGATCGGTGAAGACTCAGGTACCGAAAGAAGGTGCTCAAAATCATAAAGTTCATTGGAGTCAGAGGCAAGCAATTGGACACAGCATTCCTCTTGAGTACTATGAACATGGTGGCGTGAATCACAGCAGCACTGGTCGTGCGCACGATTTTACATCTTCATTGAGTTCTGTGGATGATGAAGAGGGGGAACTGAATGAGCATGAAGATTGTACGTATCTGGATGAGGGTGAACTGTTGCATTTACTTCGTAGCTATATATTCAAGAGTGACCGTCACTTGCTTTCGTGCCTTAACACATTTGATTGCATCATTCATCTGCGCGAGACCATGGAGTCGTCGAATCCATTAAGCAAGGATAGCCGTGGCGTCGTCGGCTCCAACTGGAGTCTTGATCGGCAACTAGCGGCCGAAAAAGGCATGGTTCTTCCGCCGTTTAGCACTGCCAGGCTTTTGGCGACTTCCAAACGATCCACAGAACATTACTTAATGTATTTGCAGAGTGGCCGCAGCCATGTGGGTGAAGTGAATGAGTCAAGGATTGCTTCGTCGTCAGTCTCTCCAGCGAATGAAAATTTGTATTCGATGCTTGAGCTTACTTTGCGCGGATTGAGCGACTGCGAAGTTTCGTGGACAGACTATTACGGAGACGTTGTCACTGGTCTCGACTCTTCGTCTAGCCAAACTGCTCCTGATGATGAAGATCTTAAAGAAGGAATGAAGGGAAAACTGCCGTTCTGGTTAAAGCAGCACTTAACCATGACCTTTAAAGACCGCGTACCACATCACAAGTTAAGTAAAGGCAAGTGTTTTGCCAAATTAGTGAGCGATGATTGCGTCGTGTTAGCGTTTTTCCCATCCTTAGACACTTTGCAAGTTCAAACAAAGAAAAGCAGCACAGGGAGCTCTTTCACCAGTCATGAAAGCAAAACCCCATTTGAGATACCGCAAAAGATTCCGATGGCACCTGGCAAAGAAGAAGAAAAGGGGAACACGCCTTCCCAACAGTTTTCTATACGTGCAGCAAAAGAAGATGGAACCAAATCACGAGTGGTGCGGATGTCTGTGTCGGCGGATGATATTGTGCTGTATCAAGAGCGGCGACGCAGTTTCCGTGAGGGCTACAAGTCATGGAGGATGGGGCATTATCAAGGCTCTCGTGACGAAAAACAGAGTTATGGGCGTGATTTTCAGAAACTGCGGCTTCCGTCGACCCCCGAAGATCACGAACTGTGTGAAGAAATCAGTCGTCAAGCATCGTATGGCTGTGACTTTCACCTACTCATTGAAAATGCCGAGGAAACGTTTGGCTCTGGATTCTTTCAAATTGCTTTCTATGAATGCTCGCTTTCCAGGCTCTCCAATGACCAGCCATTTGGTCGTGAAGATTTGGCATACACAATCTTAAAGCAATTATTCTACTCGAAATGCCATGAGAAGCGAGGAGAGAACTGGCCAACTAGTTCTGTGGATCATAATCGCTGGAAAACGGCATCCGCCTCGTCAGCGAGTCGATTGAGTTCGGACAACATTCTTGCATCCTGTCGATTCCGCAAGAAGATCAAGCGAGCACACGAACATAACTTTTCTCGCGGTGTCTACATGGCGTTACGTGAAGGAGGAGCGGTTCAGCATAGTGATTTGCTTCAAGCACTCTCAAGTTGCATCGAAGTGCCCGTGGATGTTGATATTACGCTGCTGTATCGTGTGATGGAGACGGCGGCAGCCCACAAAGCTTTTCCACTCAGTCCTGCTGCTGCTGTCGTCTCTGCTGGTATTGGAGCGGACATGTTGAAGGAAAAACTGACCAAGTCGTTTGAACGAATTCTCTCGAGTGTGTTTGTTCCTATCACTGGCACCAAGTATTATTATTTCGCGGGGAATGAAAACGTTGTCTACGATGATATTTCGTCAAGTGAGTATGACCTGCATATTTTGATGGAAGACGACTCGGATGATGGCGAAACAAGCGGTGAAAGCCGAAAAAGCGGACAAGACGCACCAGGTGATGAGACCAGTTCCAAAGAAAAGGAAAAACACTACCACGTAGAACGTTTACACAGTGAGGGAAAGACTGAAGCTATGGAAAGGCGTCACGATCAAAACACATCTACTATTGAATTGTCCGACTCGGTGATCTCATCTGCTAACGAACCAGAGAGTGAGCAGCAGCATGCTACCGTAGAAGAAGACGCTGAATTCAACAAAGATGTAGCTGTCGCGACATCCAGTCTGTCGGTTCCATTCTTTCTGAAATTTGAGTGTCGCGTCCTTAATGGTTCACTTGAAACTCGGTCAAAGTCGGACGAATCGCATCTTCGAAGAGCGTCCACTGACACGACGCAACTGAGTCGATCGTCTAGTAGCTCAATGCAGGACGATATGCCACCTAAACTGGTTGCTGAATCCCATCCATCGTCGCCAGAGAGTCGGCAAGAAGAGTTTAAAGCGTTCTTAGAATCGTTAAAGACCAGTCAGGGATCTCAGGCCCATGTGACTCCAACGGATGTCTCGCACATTGCCGAATCTTTTCTAACGATGCCATCGGGTCGCATTGCGTTGCGCTTAGTGACGTTGACTCTACCGAACGAGCGTGTGTTTGATGACGGGTGTGTGCCTTCTCATGTGCCCTTTGTAATGGACAAAGGCAGTGGACAGGGGGGTAAGATGGCTGGTTTACCGTCCATGTCGCACAACTTTTCGACGCTCCACTTTTTTCAGCGCCAAGTCCTCACGCGCATTCGCAAAGACATTAAAGAGTGGTGCAGTGTAGAAATCCTCTCCATTTTGAAGTCTGCGACTGAGATCACACCGGCAGTTGGTGCACTAGTGCAGCGACTCTTTAACGACCTTCCTGAGCTCGCTGTTACGAAAGCAAAGTATCCGCTCGAATTCGTCGCTGGCAGCCAAGAAACCTCTGTCGACCCGCTTGATCTCATCAAGCGAGAGTTTGAAAAGGGCGAACTGCTCACTGTCCATCGGTGCAATGATGTGTATTTTGTCGTAGACACACCAAAGCCAGGTCTTGTGGACAAAAGCGGCGAAAGCCAGACAGACGGGGGCCTTCGAATTCCATATTGGGCCTTTTTGGAAGTCGGAGCGGATTACATTAGTTTACAATTTCATCACTCGGATCACTTTGGAGTAGCTACTCGAGGCCTGGATCGATTGGAAGTTCTAACGCGTCTTCAGCTTGGGATTCGTGCCGTCTGCCGTCGAGTAAATCAGTTTTTACTGCTTCTGCATCTTCACGAGACGCGCACGTGCAATGGATTACTCTTACCACCGAACGGCAACTATCCAACGAGTCCACGATCACCCAAGCGACGAGCTATCTCCCAAGATATATTGGACAGACGGATGCATTCAACCACTTTCTTTTGGCCTGGACAGTTTGAATGTGACTTGCGCTACTCGGCGGTTTTCAATCTTCATGAGCGCTTAGCACCTACTTTTGCGCTCAATATGCTGTGCACGTCGGCTCTCGAACAGTTCCAAGTGCACAATCGGCGCCATATTTTTGTCTACCGTGAACGGAATGGCCAAGTGTTTTATATGAAAATCGGGATCTTTCATGAGTCAAAAGAAGGGTCCAAACAATCCATGGGAGACCGACGAGAACGAAGTGGACTGACGAGATCGAGCACTGGAGGAAGTTCCACAAGCATGACTACACCCGTTGGGATTCGTCTCGAGGTCTTTGGCGTCTCGAAGCCTGGGGAAGAAATCACCCAAGAATTGTGCCGTTTACTGGAGCGGAAGCTCGATGAAGCAACGCAAGTGGTACTCATGAAGCTGTTGGCTCGCAATACAAAGTTCCAGTTAAGCCCGTTCGACCTCGCATTCTTGTGTCCACCTGCAACAGATCCAGCGAGTACGATCCAGTACCTGCTTCCTGCCGAAGTAGTTGATTGTTGCAGGTTGCTGACGTATCTATCCCAGACACTGAAATTGGCGCCATATATTCGTCCTGTCACAACTGGCGGATCGTCGAACCCTTTGAAAAATGTACGGGACTCTGTGAATCTTTCCTCGCGGTCAACTCGTCGTGGAAGTGTGGCGTCAGTAGGAAGCTTCGTCGGTTTCCAGGGTGAAGATGCTGCGAAATCAGTAGCTCCAGACGAAATTACAGTAGTCAAAGGCGGAGAAGACACTGTAATGCAAAGTAGTGCCCACATTCACCCTGCTTACTTCGGAAGATACTCGAAAACGTTTGAGTTTCAGGAGGACGATGCATTGACTTTGTTTGACCCAGCGACTCGATCACCAATTTTCTTTACCGAACGTAAACTGGAAGGAGAGAGCAATGCTGTCACTGATGCGGCTTCAGCATCTACATTGGTATTTCCTCCTCCTGAAGTGATCGCCCATGCGTCCTACGTCCTGAATCTGAACCCTGATTTACGGCTCTCGCAAGAATTTTTGTCTCGTGTTGGCAAGGGACTTGCTTTCATGCGTGTGGATTTTATATCGAAGACGAGCGAAAGGAAACGAGGAGAAGATGACGACGCGGAGAGCTGCAAGCGTGTGAAACAGATGCGGGATATTCCTGGACTTGCATCATTGTACCCCGTTCCTGTCACCACGAACGACATTACTTTGATGGTAAGATGCCAGGTATGGATCCGAGGATCGATTCATACGACCGAGTTGAGTCAAGTCGTGGAGACCTTCGTCGATGAAGCTTTGTACGACTACCACATTGAAGAGAAGATCCAACAGTTGAAGTGTTCGTCTCGGTGTCCAGATGCTTCTCCACGCAGTGAAACATCGCCGACTTTGACTCGTACTACACTGAGTTTGCCCTCGGAAGTAGAAATCCTCGTGTCGCTATTCACGAGTGCGTGTTTTTTGCCCTCATCTTCCGTTACGAATTTACAAGTGGATGGTTCGATTGCCCCGTGGGATCTTCCCAATGTCTTGACGCAGATTCAGAGCTTCTTAAGCTGTCTGCCGCATCATTTACGACCAGCAGTGTATGCCAAGTCCAAGTTTTCAGACTGCTATGACCTCGTTTCAAGTCGCAACGACGGAACGAATGTGTATGCCACTGGACCATCATCGGACACGTTCCGGCTTGTGTTACAGTATCATGAAAATCGTGACACCTATGACGCGGCAGACTCTAGTGACTCGGATGCAGAAACAACTGCTTCGATGAGCTCAGCAATCCACCACATTGAGCCGCTCATGAGAACGGACTCGATTCATTCCGAAGTGTCAGACAATGACTCGGTATCGGGCCGAATGCCTCTTACATTGGCGTCAACCAGTGCAAGTTCCGATGCGCTTGCCGTCTCACAGATCCAAACCTTGCCATCGGTGTCTTCCACAACGTCCTCGACTGTCGGATTGATGGGAGGAGGTCTACCACATGCTCCACATCGCCAGAAAAGCCCAAACTTGACAGAGAGAGAGGTCCTTCTTTACTCTAAGAGTGACTACACTCACTCTCATCACCACCAAGTGCAATGTCGTGATCGGCGGGAGGTGAAACGATCGTTTTATTACGTGGTAGACTTGTCGACAAGGAAGGGATTGCGTTTATATGGATACAATATGAGCGTAGGATTTGTGGAGTCCTTAGCTACCCATATTGCTCGAGTGTTTACGTGGAGTATGCTTCGCGAGAAGCTCCTGAGGAGTCTGCTGCTTGAAAAATCGGGGCTTTCGACAGCTGCTCCGCTTGGCTCAATCGTGCTTCAGCCTAGCAGTTTGTTTCTTAACGTTGGAAGGATTGAACCTGCAGGAAAAAGTGTGGGCAAAACGTGTGCTGTTGCGTGTAAAGATTCGTCCGTGCATTTCATCGAATATGGCCCTCCAGTGCTGTCATTACTTCAGTCGAACGAATACTTTCCTCGCGTCGTGGATGCCAGTTGTCTGCGCTCACTCGAGGGTACTTCTCTAGGAATTTATTTGCGTGAAGCACAGACCCAACCGGCCATCGCAGCAACAACGTCTCAGTATCAGCGCCCGAGGGGAAAGAGTAGCTCAAATTTAGGGGTGTCCATAGGTCCTCCGAGCATTCCAGACCTTGTACGGGATTTATCAGGTCCATGTTTATCGCAAAGAAGTCTACACAGCAATGGCGAGGCATCGTCGAATGGTTTGGGCCAAACACCTGGGCGGACGAGAAACGGTGGCTTTCTAAGCAACAGTAGCATGTCTGATAGCATCTGCTCGTCCCCAGGGAAGCGACCCAATGGACCAAGTCATGCTTTACCATTTCCAGGAGGAAAACGAGGCGAGACTGTTCATCGGATGCGTGGCGGAGCGGGAGCAGAGACTGCATTAATGGCTGCACGTGCACGAGCACGAGGTAGCAGTGGCTTTTCGAACCGCACGGGTACTGGACCAGGTCATGCGTTACCACGAGCAGGTGCAGGGTCTTCGGCAGCTTCGCCTTGTGAGAGTGTGGCGCCATGGGATTTGCCCTTGTCAAAAAACAAGAAAGGACCACGCTTGCATACCTCAGCAGACGATGGTAATGGCCGGCATGACGCTCACGTGGGTCCTAGCGCACGAGATGACGCAGGTTCTACTAGCTCCA
Organism: Sclerospora graminicola; assembly: GCA_001887855.2. Classification (NCBI taxonomy): domain Eukaryota; phylum Oomycota; class Peronosporomycetes; order Peronosporales; family Peronosporaceae; genus Sclerospora; species Sclerospora graminicola. The sequence goes on along the minus strand of MIQA02010477.1, from coordinate 5,734 downwards.
CACTTGCAGTGTCCAAGTATAAACTGTCTGGAGCGGATACCTCACTGCAACGAGGATCACGGGGTTACGTAGGCTCAGCGTCGTCTGCTTCTTCGTTGTCGGGGCTAACATTAGCCAAATTAGCTACCCAGCGCCGAAGCAGCAAGGAATCTGAATGTTTAGATCCAGGCCGTATTCATGGTTCGTGGAAGAAACGATTGGAAGTATCATGGGGACCTCGATTTATGTTTCCTGGCACCACGGAAAGGTGGAAGTTTACTGAGCTAGAGGAGGGAAAAGACAGAGGGAATGGCGTGAAAAGTGTCTCGCCTCTTTTGTTCTTTTGTGGTGCACTCGAGAAGCGATGGGAGGCGTTTGAAACGCGCTCAACAAACCACATGGTGGGTATGAATCTACTGGCAAAGCTTGCGTCGTTACGGGAAGAAGAAGAGATGGAGGAGCCTGTTGCAAAGGATGTAGTGGCTCATTTGATGGAGAGTGGACACTGTTTGTTGCACCAACGCTTTCGCGCTGCGTTTATCGAAGGATGGAACGTAGCGGAAGCAATCAATCCACGTGAAGACTGTGAACCTGCGACTACTCGATTACGTCCCTTGCAGTCATGCATGGATCTCGTGCATTTGCTCAGCTACAAACGAGAATTTGTGTTTAATCAAGAGGATAGTTTCCTGGCCACATTGCACTCGGAGTATACGATACTCGATATGGGAGCTGGTACTGGAGTGGACATTCAACGGATTAAGCAACAAGTGGTCAACAACTTGGAATCCTTGCGCTTGAAAGTGGCGAGAGAGTTTTATGATGACTATGCCACCCATCTTTGTACGTTAGGCTTCCGACGTCTTCCGACGTTAAACATAAATCAAAGCCATGCTCGTGCCTTCCCAGTCGATTCTACTGCTGCTGCAGGTGAAAACGAGGGTCCTGGCCGCGACGGCTTTTCCCAATATTTCTTTTATCCAGAAAGCATAGCTGCAAAGGCTAGTGGATGGACGATGGAGTTCCATGAAGGCAGTGATCATAGTAGTGGGGGTTCCCTATCCGTTTTGATTCTCGAAGTCAAGTGCGACAATTGTGGGATCCGACTGACTGCTGTGCTTGTGAGTCTGCACGACTTAGAGCAAGAGGATCTGCACTTTCAAAGTCAACTGGTACCAAGACCTGGAAACGATTCCGGTAGAATGTCTGGAGCAAGAATTCAGAGCGTCACAGCGTGGATACGTCAGCAGATACAAACTCAAAGCCTAATCTATGGATTCACCATTCGCTACTTCCAGCAGTGCATCCTGCAGTGGATTAAACTTTCTCATGAGGTACATGACCGACATGAAAGTACTAGTGGGAACCCTATCCGTGACGATGAGGCTCGTGAGGTCTCATTACCCCTGTCATGGAAACAACCTGCCGCATTCCAACACATTGTGAAAGGATTTCAGTGCTTTTTGCATGCATTCCCGTCTCCACCAGTAGAAACCACGACGCCACGTTCGGTACCCCGACAGGATCATGGCAACAAGACCGAGTGTCATGATCCCAAAGCTTTTTCGACGGATCCACTGCGTAAGACTCACCATCGACCTACATCGCAAGCCAACGCTAGATTTGAGGCAGCGGCACTTGATAATCACACACCATCAAATGCGAAGCGTAAGGATACAACTCCTTTGTCTTTACTCTGGCATGACTGTGTCATACGAGTAGCGACGGTCACCTTGCGTCCAACTTCACTCCAGTCAAGCTGCTCCGAGTTAATCTTGGTGAAAATTTTACTCCGATACGTTGCATGTCACGGCTTGCGCTATGAAGTCGTCGATCTCTTGCAGTTTGGCACACCCGATGCGGTCGTATGCCACTCTTCGTCGGGTAGTTTCTTCCATCGCCCTCCAACCACGATCTTGCCAACAACACAAAGTCGCCAGATTGCGTCTTCAGGTGGATTTTCCTTGATCATTACAACACAATCGTTAACCTTGATACCGGTTGAAAAGGACTCTGTCCAGCTCTTGCTGCTTAAGAGCACCCCCTCGGAACTAGGTGTGGGCAATGGTGTGCTGCCGGTGGAGCGAGCGTTGCAAGAAGCTCAATTGTTTACTCAAGAGCTCTTTCGCGTTGCGTCCCAACACTATGAACGGGACTTGTTATGGTCTCGGTTGCTGTTTGAAGACGCACATGGTCCCGAGATCGATGTCGCTTGCTCGCTTTCGCTTCCAATCGACTCTTTTCGTGTCCAAGTGGGACCACAGCAGTTGGAAGAGTGTTTGCGGCTGTCTATTTGTACGCCCTTGAAAACGCTGGACCCACGTCTGGATGAGTTGTTATGTGTATCTGGTGTCTGTTGGCAAGAATTGGCCTTGCGGCTGCGTGACATTTACGCAGATCAGCTCCGCGAGTTCGAATTTCAAGAAGAGGACGAGAGTCACTTGCTCTTATTGTGCCCGAATACGTTTGATCTCATCATCCATTTGACATTCATTACTCGGAAACAGCAAACAAGAGCACAAGAAGCACACGAGAGTGGGAGTAGCGCATGCAAAATCTCAAGTTTGAACGCGAGCCACGAGGGCGTCATCAGCGAACAAATTTATGAAGATTATGGTGGCAAAGAGACCATAGGGGACATGCGCGTCGAGATCTGTCGTCGTGAGGAACCCGCAAACAAACAGTTTACGTTCGCCCAGCGGCGCTCTATTTCCGAGTTTGTTAATACGATTGTGCACTGGCAATGGCGAAGTCTCATCTACGATTGATTGAACGAACGAACGAACTGTCAAGCGTCGCGACACTCTTCAGATCAGTGGATGGAAATATGTTTGCTCTCGGGAAATGTTCTGTTGTTTCGTTTCGGCAATGATGAACACAGTCTTTGCAGGAGCTTCTTTGTTACCGAAAGGCGTGGAAGAGGTCCGAGGGAATTCCTGGTTACGTTATTCTTCTGTGAGGCTACATGTACACTTTTTCCTAGATTAGCTCCCAAGTAAAGTTGGTTGCAGGTACAGGTATTGCAATGTAATCCTCTATCCAGAAAATAAAAAGGCCGCTAAAATTCATTTTTTAGCTCGAGAACCTCTATTACTGCATGTGCTCAACAAATATCAGGTTACCCAGTAGGTATAGTAAGAAGTTTGCCAGTTAATGGTACTGTGTCATGAATGCTAACCAGTTCGATGTTATGTGGCGCCAAGACGCGCTCGGTGTGCGCTTTACACCGAATGAAAATGGTCTGCCAGTTGTGTGTCAAGTGCCGTATAACGCTTGTCCCGCCGTGCTAGAGTCCCCTTTAGCTGTAGGGGACGTGCTCGTGGCTTTCAATCTGCAGCCCACCAACCAGCCTGACAACATGCAGCCAGTAACAACATTTGATCATTTCGTGACACTTCTCCGTTGTGCGAAATTGCCAATCACATTGCGCTTCATTTCGCGAGTGAAAGATATACCTCCAAAAATTGACGAGTCTGATATCAGACACAGCTACGTCTTCACGTGGAAAGCTAAGACGTCACTGGGTGTGTCACTAGCAATGGATCCGTGCTCTCTGCATGCAGTAATCACAACAGTAGACGCTAAGAAGATTTCACCAACGTTCCAAGATCTCAATCCAGTGCTAGGTGATGTACTACTTGCTATCTCCTCAGACGAAGCCGACGGAAAGATTTTGCGTCTCGATGAGATGCTCTTTGAAAGCATCATTCGAACTTTGCGGGAATTTCCGCGACCTTGTCGTCTTACTTTCGCCAGACTTGAAGACGAGATACCGTCTGAACTAAAAGAAAACAACTTGTCTTATCCAAATAAGTCAACAGATTGTCCAAAGGTTTCTAGCAATGACGTGAGAGATAATACGAAGGCCCCCTTCTTGTTGCGGCCCATGCAGCTGCATCCTAAGTCTCACTCGGGAGCACGAAAACACATTCCCATTTCAATGCGACAAAGCTTTCGCATTGATAAACCAGAAGACGGTGGACCCCACGCCAATGCCACCTCTTCAAAAGATAGCACCAATCCTTTCAAAACAAAGATTGATGACAAGGAATACTATACGGTTGTGTACAGCGGTGGTGCTATAGGTTTGCAGCTTCGTGACTGCACCGAGGACGATAAAAATCTTACGAAAAGTAATGACATGACCAATCGAACCAATGATTACACAGCGGCAATTCGGAACGTGACAGATTCCAAGTCTGCGCCCGGTTTAGAGATTGCGACGTCGGACGATGTACTTGTGGCTATTGGTCAAAAGGATTTGAAGCACATGCCGTTTCATGACGTGCGCAAGGAACTTGGTGCCATTCAAAGCCCAACCAAATTGATGTTTAAGAAACGTAAGCGTGTAGTAGGTAAATCTACTGGCTCTTCGCTGGTCGATAATCTATTGCTCTTTCTTGTATAAATCAAGGCTTTAATGGTTCAAAGCTGACAAAACACCCAGAGCTCGATGCCGCATGGCGCTCGTCAGGTCCAAACGTAAACAGCATTGCTCTATCACCATCATCTAGCGCACACTCTTTTCGTAGTCAGTGGTCCCGTGTCTCGAGTTCTTAATTGCCTGGCATCAGAGATAAATGAGACAAGAAATTTACTATAACAGCCACAAAGTGTGTTGAAAATCAAGGATGGGTCTGTACTAGCGTTGCGCGATGATACTGGGTACTCGGTTGATGAGCACAGTGTTGGAATTTTGGATGATGTTACATGAAATGAAAACTGACGTTAAATTCCTGCTATCGAGATTATCGTGGTTTCTATGCATATTGTGAATTTTAGGTTAAGTGGAATTTTAGCTAAAAATACACTTAAAATTTACATAATATATACTTTCATTTTTGTCGAGTAAACAGAACGTCTAGCATACGCATCCTGAACACTTCCCCGCGTCCGACACTTACCGGCCGGACATTACAAGTGAAGAGAACACGCACAACACACGCCGATAGCCTATACTAACCGATAGGACGATACATTGTGGCAAACAAGGTCATAAACGCATTAACTGGTGTTTATTACTGTTACGTTTAGCTACAAGTGATTACGTGGACATCTACATTTGCCAACAGGTTATGAGCCCAAATTACGGGGTTCAGGACCAGTTTTGCTAAGTTTTCGAAGTTTACTTAAGTTTTCGTGCAAAGTACGATTTTTGGTGGAAGTCCCCTATACCAAAGGGAGACATTGGATTATCTCGTTTTCGCATATTTTGTTTCTCGTCTGTGGTTACAGATCTTGATTGAGTGGAAATATGGCTGACGAAGACGTGGATGTAGCGGCCATGTTGGCATACATAAAACGTTTGGAGACGAAAATTGAGGCCATGGAAGATGCAAAATCAGAAGACTGCGCATCAATTATTTCGCCAAAGTCTAAAAGTTCAGAACAAGGCAGCATATTTAAAGAAGCTGTAAAGAACAATGGCCCGTTTGGAAAGCGGATGACAGTGGAAGACTTAGGTGGCGATAATGGAATTGAACGTGGTGCACAGTGGCAGGCGCCGGGCGGAAACGGACCGCGAGTATATGAAAACCAAGAAAGGCAGAATATACACCGAAGTGGGAATATGAAGATTCCCAAATTAACGATCAAAAACTTCACAGGTGAAGAGATTTATCCTGGTTTGGGTGCAGGTTTCAGGCAATGGGCCTACCTATTTATTGAAGCAGTGGATGTGGCACAACTCTCGTCTGGATTTGTGTGGACAGAACGTTTGAAAGTTAACAAGTTAAGTGAACATTTGGAGGGCGTA
>MIQA02010475.1:0-14038 GCA_001887855.2 Sclerospora graminicola | reverse complement strand
CCAATGTGGGGAAGTACCGGAAGTAGTGAAACGACGTAGAGATTTGCGATCCTCCCTGCTATCTTTTTTCATCCATCATCTAGCTCACAAAAGCCAATACAGTATCCGCTCTCACTTCCGGAACTGCCCAAAAATTGTCTCTTTTTAAACTTGGTACGATTTAAAATATAAGTATATGTAGGTACCAGTAGATATTTTTGTACATATAAACATGGGAAAATGGATGACCATCCATCAGAAACGTAAGCTTATTGCCAAGAGTGAATCGACCCCTAATCTTTCCCAAGTGGCATTAGCAAAGTGGGCAGCACGTGAGTTTCATTTCTCTAAGCCGCCTGCCAAGAGCACTGTTCATGATATTCTCAAGAACAAGAAGACAATCCAAGACCAAGCGTACGGCGACGGCAAGCGTCGAAAGCCGCTGAAGGTGAAGTCGCCAGAACTTGAACGCAAGCTAGGTGCCTGGGTCTCATTCGTTGAAGATAGAAAAGTGAACTTAAACCGCGCCATTCTCACCAAGAAAGCGCAGCAGATTCAAGACGACATTGGTGGGCAACGGCAAACCCTTGCTCTCTCGGATGGATGGCTCACGAAGTTTATGCGCCGACATGGCCTCCGTTTTCGCCTCAAGCGCGGAGAAGTTGGTTCTGTCGACGCGTCGATAGTTCGTGAAGGTCGGCGCTGGGTTCAGGAGCTTATCGACCTATATGATCTCAAGGACGTGTTTAATATGGACGAAGGCGGACTTTGCTTTGCCCAAGCACCACCGGGCGACATATGCACGGCATCAAAACCTGGTGTTCGTGCTGATAAGACAAGGATCACGCTTGCTTTTACTGCCAATGCAGATGGTACTGAACTTCTCCCTTTATTGTTTATAGGTCGCGCCGCCCATCCTCGCTGCTTTCAAAAGAGGACGGGCGCGAATCTCGGGTTCTGTTATCAGAACAATAAGAATGCATGGATGACTTCCACAGTTTTTCAGAAGTGGCTACGTGATTTCGATGGAAAAATGCGTCGCGAAGGACGGCACGTTCTTCTACTTGTTGACAACGCGTCGCCCCATGAGATCGGAAACCTCCATCTTACAAACGTGAACATGCATATGTTACCGCCAAACACGACGGCTTGTCTCCAACCCATGGATGCAGGAGTGATCGCGTCTTTTAAGACTCGCTACCGGTCGAGACAGATTACGGAAGCGATCGCCCGTATCGACAGGGGTGAAGAAGTCGAGGGTGCCAAGGCTTTCAAGATTGATCAACTCACAGCTATGCGCTGGAGCAAGGAAATATGGAATGATACAAAAGGATCGATCGTACATCACTGCTGGCAGCACACTGGTCTCGTCCTGCCGATTCGACATGATGATTACTTGGTGCAGGATTGCGTTGGCGAACAGGCGGGGGGAAAGCTACCGGTAGACTTGACCATGCTTATAGAAATGTTGTGCATTGAATAAATTTGAATAAAAATTAATTCATGTGTTTTAGATCACTTTCAAATGTCCACGGTCATTATTACACTTTAGTGTTCTTCGAAGCGGATACACACTTTTTCTTGCGCAATCCGCTCGGTGATGTCTTGACCGATGCCTGTAACTCCAGTCCCAGTTCGTCATATCGAGGTGTTGCATTCAATAAAATCTCGACTCGGTGTACGCTTGCCCTTGAGCACGTCTATCTGTAATGTCCTGGCCAATTCACACAGCTCCACTAATATTGCCGAAATGGTCGTTTAGGTGTCGCATTGAGCAGAATTAGACTGCGATCCTACCCCAAGGTCTGAGCCCCATCGAGAGGCCAACATCGTATCGCGGTGGCAGCACTGGATCCCAAATATGCCAAAAACGCTGATATAAAACACGTAAAATACTAGTCCTGAGTCAAGTGCTTCGACGTCGTTAAAGCTGAATACCATTTCCAGTTTTCCCACAAAAGTGCGGTTAAACTGTTAACGACAACCTTCGTGATCTAAATAATACTCGTCAACGAAATGATGAATTACCGGTCTAACCATTTTTGTTGCAGCAATAAACGAAAACACCACTAACTCACATAATAATGGGACTGCGTAACTCAGAAGTACAAGCCGAAACGTCGTCCTTGACGAGTGCGAGCTCCGAAACAAATGATACAGCGGTGGGATATTCCAGTGTGGTGGCGTATTGCAGGCCTGTAGTCTTCGCTTCACCACTGTAGTAAACATTAAATTTAGATAAGTTATCAATTTAGGTCATGATAGCTCCCTGCTAACAACTTACTGCTTCGCAGTAAGTGTGTTTACGTACACGTCGACTTTGTGGGCACAACGAATCATGTCGGCCTTGAACGAGGTGAGTCAGTAGCGACACGTGTCGAATAAAAGTCAGGTTTTAACCACATTGTGCGGGATATGATATAGGCTGCTGCAACCGCGCAAGAATACAACCGTCTCGACAAGTTGGACACGGCGCAATTGCTCGGGTATTACGAACGAAGCCAAAGGCGGCTGTTTTTGCTGGATTATGACGGCACGCTCGTAAATTATCAGAGCATGGAGGAGCTGGCAGAGCCATCCCAGGCTCTGCTTTCGTGTCTAGAAGAGCTGACAGCTGATCTACGAAATACATTCTACATCATCAGTGGGAGAAACAAAAACCGCTTGCAGGTGAAAGCTCTTCTGACTGGGATGCTGGCTGCATACTGTGCCCTACGCTGACGTTTTTGTGTATTGGATAGGAATGGTTCGGTCATTTACCGCGCGTGGGATTGGCAGCTGAGCATGGCTATTGGTTCCGTCCAGCTTCTAAACATCCATCGACGCTGGATATCGGTGGAATTAGCGATACCTTGGGGAGTGAGGACTCCCCGCATGCGGCAGAAACACTACCTGCGATTCTCGCTACGGAAGATGATTCACTTGCTGGTTCGACTTCATCTTTCATGAGCGGAAATGGGACCGAGAGTGCATTACTTGAACGAGCTCCTTGGCAGTGCATGTTTAGTGACGTTGAGCTCGAGTGGCGCGATGAAGTGGAAAGTATCTTGGAACATTTTACAGAACGAACACCTGGCTCGTTACTCGATGTCAAGGATTGCTGCTATACGTGGCACTTTCGAGATGCTGATCCCATCTTTGGACTGAAACAGGCGAAGGACATGCAACTCAATTTCGATCAGATGCTGCGGGATCTACCGGTTGGTGTCGTCATGTGTCGAATTAAAAAGTATGTCACGATTCGACCATGGCGCGTCAACAAAGGCCGAGCTGTGAGTCGAATCCTCGAGTATGAGAGTGAGACACCGTACTTCACAGCGCTCGACTTTGATTTTATCCTTGCCCCACTGTTTGCAGGACACCAGTCCAGTAAGCGAAAGCACCACCATCGAGTAGAAAGCTACTAGCCCAGGTGACGTTGGCGGAGAACATGCCATAAAAAAGTAGTTGTACACATTTGTTCTTTACACTTTGTTCCTTCTAAAATTTGATATGCCTATAAAAGCTGATTATTTCTGGAAATCCGGAAGTGAGAGCGGATACTGTACATCCGTTATATGGGTTTTGGTTAAAATTCTGATATCAAGCACGGTAAAATCTAAAGCTTGTACACAAAACGAATGGGCTATTGCATCTAGGTACAAGTAATAGCTACACTTTTAGTTTTGTGTACCGTTTTCCCAGAGGTTCTTCAAACGTCAATGGGGGTATACTAAAATATTCATCAGATTTTTGTTTCATGATAAATTTGTAAGCAAAGAAAATGACAAATTTCAATCATGGGTGGCTTACTTTTGCTTGAGTCTTAAGGTTTAATGGTAAAGTAGGAAAATGGAACGAGCAAGAAATGAGTGTGCAGAGCGGGCAGTTGGTAGATGGTTATTATGAGGCAACGCATAATTTATCCGTATCCGCAGCTCCGTTTTGCGCAACGCCATGGCGCGTTTTGTCTCTCGTCTTCATCGCGCACCTAAACTTTTAGAACAGAGCGCTTGGACTTATTTTAGCTGAAGTTAAACGAACATGTAAGTGGAGCTTCCTTCAGCCGGAACCCTTTGCACGTAGAAACCAGTCTTACCGTATCAGACTTTATTGGCTATCGTGCCACATTTACATGAAGCATACTCGCGTACATATGCACGAGTCCCACGAACACTTTCTCCGCTGCTTGGATTATTATAGCCAATAGCACCAAAAATCACCTTGTTTTAGGGTGGCGTTGACTTGGGAGACGGCATTGTAAAGTGCACGCGTAAAAAGCACCGTCTTGACAGACTTTGAAATTGCAACATGAGGTATTCTTTCAGCACAAAACGATGAAGCTACACAAAGGAGCAGCCGTCTTCACCCACCATTGGCAGATACGTCGACAAACCAAAGAAGAAAGATCGTTATCGGAAGCAGCACAATGTCATACATGACGCCAAACTGTGTAAAAAAGTGCCCGAGAATAATTGCTTGGGAACCGTTATAAAACGCTGGAGAGCACTGATCATGGACAGCAAAGCTTGGACTAGTGCTGCGGGTTGCATAGATACAACTGCTAGCGTCGAATTATCCACCAAGCCTCGCATGATTGTTGCAAGCAGCTCGAAAGACAAATGTGTTTTAAGTACGTCCTGGTATGAATGTCGCGAAAAATTGCCGCGAGTGCATCCAGGTGAGGTAGAGAGCGATAGAGCTTCTTGAACACTGGGGACGAGTGAGAGCACCAAGAAGGGCTCCAACTCGCGCAGTAGCTCTCGGGTCGTGTGTTTGGGCTTCTTTGATAGTTCTGACGGATACCATATGCGACTTTCAGTGGCTGGTGATTTTCAGGTTATCACAGTCTCCAGAACTAGCGTAAATACTATTGGTTAAAACTCGCCATCGGCAACAGCGACCGTGAGAAGGACTATTCATCCTCTAGTTCCTGTACTGAAGCGTTCACAACGAGCATCATCTACACCTTGGCTAGTATTGTTAAAATATGAAGTGTTACGGTACCACCAACTGAACATTATGAGAGCATATACGGTATTCTATGGAAGCGCTCTTTTAGGAATTTTACGGTACATCACTATATTTTGTTCGACAATGGGTGTAATGAATTCAGATAATTACTGACTCCAGCATGGTAAGGATAGAGTTAGTTATGAAACTACTCATATATTTTGAGAGTGCTTTGACACTTTATGCACAATACTAAGATAGTGACTTAATAACGTCTTAATACACGTTTTATTAAATTAGTCCCTGTATCCGACATCTACAACTATGTTGACTTGGCAGCTTACGTCGTTTGTTATACTTTGACATAGTAACGCATAATATTCAACATCAAGTGCAAGTTTCACTCGGTGAATTTTGTGAATTATCGACGATCTATCGGCTTAAAGTAAGTTCCTATTGCGAACTTGAATAAAGAGACGTCTGAACAGGTTATGAGCCCTAAAGGCCACAATGACGTCGACAGTGAAAGTCGAGAGGAAGAAAAGGGTATAGGTTTGGGCGCTGAAGGAGCACACATTTTGGAATTAGTTCGTGGACTCGCAGATCGAAGGGAAAGATTGAAAAGCTCTCGAATCAAAATGGATGAAAACGGCTTCAATTATACAATGAGGCTTGGTACGCGGATGAGACTGGCATCCTTGGAGAGTACGCCCGAAAAGAAACCGTGCCAAAACGAACATTGAAAGGAAGCAATTCGAAATCACGGTGGAAATAGACTGCCCCAAGTTGATTTTAAACTCCTCCACAGCAAATGCGAGAAAATCACATGGATAAAAGGCCACCCCAGCGGTTTTCAGAGGTCCTCTACAACTGATTTTTAAAACCCCGACCACTGAAGACTGCAAACGTTCGATTCGGATCTTTGATGGCAAAGAAGTTTATCGAGGTCTCGGTGCTGGTTTCAAAAAATGGGGAAATACGCCAAATATCGATTGAAGAATCTGCATGTGGATACCTATGAAGCGAGGATATCAATGTGGGCATCATTTAAGTGGAACTGCCAAAAGATTTTACCACCGTCAAGTCGACTCATGGTGGAACGAATGACCAACTTTGGTGCACATCGTGAACAAAATGCTGAATGCCTTTGACACGACAATCACTCCAGCTCCGTCAATGAAGCTTTTTACAAGCAAGAAAAATCCAAAACGCAGCTGGAGTGAGTACTACCTATATAATGGTAGCTGTCTCAGAAGCCAAAGGTGGTAGCGAAGCACTGGTGAGGTCCACTATGCTTCCAGTAAATTGAAGACAATTCTAATGTCTAAATTCGATTACCACCGGCAAGCTGAACAGCTTTGCCGATTCAACGCAGCGATTAAAAATGATGCAAGAGGATCAAACAGATTTGGAAATGGCTCGGTGAATTACATCGAAGACAAACCCAAAGGAAGAAAATGCGCTAGTTGTGGAGAAATGGGGCATACACACTCAAGATGCACGAAACATTTGAAGAAACCTTGCAAGAAAGGTTACAATAAAAATCGGGTAGACTTAATACTTTTGATCACCGAGAACCTAAACGAATTAAGCGACTCCGAGTGGTTACTCTATAGAGGGGTGTGGATCCATTTTGTCAACAATGAGAATTACGTGCGAGATGCAGAAGGAGTTAACGGGACATGCTTTCAAGCTGATGGACAGACGTTGAAGATATCAAAGAAGGGGTGGATAAAGATACAAGTGATGACCAACCGAACCAAAGATACGATTCAAACTATGGAGGTATATTACGTGGAAAATCATATAAGAAACATTTGATCCTACGGGCTCCTTGAAGTGAAAGGATACGAAATGATGTACGTCGACGTACGACGTATGATGAGGCAACATGATAGCAAGAGACACATGTCCGACATAGTAAAGGTGAACAAAGTACTTGCAGTTGAAGTTATATTTGACGTTCGATTAAACTACGATCAAAATTCGGTCATGGCGATCATGCAAGAAAACGACAAGGAGATCGGAGCCGACTGCGATATGCAAAAAGTGTCAGTTATGCACTTCCATGCGAGATTAGGAAATCTTCAACTACGATACAGTTGAAAGATTAGCGAAGGACACTAAAAGTGGAATACTACTGACAGATACAAAAAGGACGAACTGCTTGACCTGCGCTCAAGACAACCAAACCAAGAATCCAAGGTTCAAAAAGAATAGTGGAGACAATGCTCCGACAGATTGAGTCGCCGGAGTTATCTCCTCCGATCTCAAAGGACCTATCACTCCAAAGGATAGGTTCGGCAACAGATATATGTCGATTTCAAGTCCAACTACGTACGCGTATTTCTCGCGAAAATCAAAGCCATTGCGGCTAAGAATTTCGATCATTTCTTGGCATTTTTGAAAAGAAGATTCAATTGCAATTTGCATATATTGCGCACTGATGGTGGAGCAGAATACAAGAAACTTGGCGGTTTTTGTAAAAGAACCGGTATGTCAAGGCAAATTAGTGAGTTCGGAAATCAATCAAGTAATGGCAAAGCCAAAAGAATGCATCGAACCATTATGAATATGGCTCGATGCATGATTTTTTGTGCGGCTTAAGTCTGGCATTCTGGGGAGACGCAGTCCGGTACGCGGCATACATTTTTAATCGAAGCCTTACAAGTGGAAACGCAAAATGTCTCTCTCCCCTGGAATTTTTAAGTGGACAAAAACTAAACTTGGGTGCGATTGTTGCGTTGACCGTAATCCGGGGAAGAACTCACTTGCACACAGGGCTCAGATTGGAATTATTGTTGGCAAGAGCGAGGAAACTAAATGTTACAAGGTATATCTCAAGTTGGAAAAAAAGTCGTCGTTACTCAACATATTAAAAATATTGAGACGCTAGACGAAGTACAACATATTTATAGACGTTTCAGTTTAAGTTCAAATCAAGGTGACATATACCTTAGCCAGTGTAGCTTTAAGGACTAGATTAGATGCTGGGGCTAGAGGATGAATATCTTACTGCCTGTTTTTTTAATACTTCCTCCGTCCGAAAATATAAGAAGGTTCGAATAAAAAAAGCTCGATTAAGAACATTTTTGTCGGATTCCATATCTGATTTGATGAAAATACCCATGCGTTTTTGGTCATTCTGATTGTACTTATCCCACTCATTTTTGATTTCTAGAAGTGAAGATACACGCGGTCAAAAAGTGAAAAACCGACGCCTGCACTACTTTTCTTTTCGCCAAAACCATAAAGTAGCCTCTATGGCCCTGACGGCTCATAAACAACGCAAGAATCTCACTCTGACGGAGCGCGGAGAAGTTGTTTCTTTTCTTCTGAGCGTCTCCATCGAACTAGAGCCGCCAATCGGTGCTATACGAGAGTGTGCCATACACCACAAGTGCTGCGACGCACAAATCACACGAGTATGGCGGCGCGCAGTTGCTGACATCAAGGCGGGACGAGCTATTAACTACGATAGTGGAAGGAAGGGCAGAAGCGGTCGCACATCGCGCCTGACGGACGAGTTCAGCTGCGATGCTATCGAACTTATCCCGCTTGATGAGCGAACGGATATTCGGACATTAGCGAGTTCCCTTGGTATACCAAAATCGACTCTTCATGACTATTTTGAGGCTGGCGTGTTTCGCTTTCATACAGCAACGGCGAAGCCGGTTCTTACCACCGATCAGCGTGTGGCACGTGTCCGTTTTGCGCTTCGTTTTGTCATGCCCGGACCCAGCACCAGACTGTTGTTCAGCGCAATGTTCGAGTACGTACATATCGATGAAAAATGGTTCTATATAATGAAGAACAAGCAACGCTACTACCTAGGGGAGCGCGAAAAAGACCCCTTCTTAGGGGTCCTGGATCTGAAAGTTTACACTCATTTGGGTCCTGGTTCTGCATCAGCAAGGTCATGTTTCTTGTTGCTAATGCCCGTCTTAGTTGGAACGCCAAAACCCATCGTCTGTGGGACGGAAAAATTGGGTTGTGGCCATTTGTCGTCTATGAACCTGCCGAGCGTTCAAGCAAGAATAGTGCGGCTGGCACATACGAGCTGAAAAGCTATACAGTTGATCGCGACGTTTATCGCCAAGCGATCTGCCGGATGGTCATTCCTCGCATCAAAAAGGTTTGGCCATCTGGAAAACAAGTGATCTTACAACACGACAATGCAAAACCTCACGTGGTCGAGAACGATTCAGAGGTTCGCGCCGCGTGTTCGTTGGACGACTGGAATATCACCATTCAGCCACAACCACCGAACTCCCCCGACTACAACGTTCTTGACCTGGGATTTTTTGCCTCTCTTCAGTCACTTCAGCACAAGAAGCGGTCTAGGACGATTGAAGAACTGGTCGACAACGTTGATGCCGCGTTCAAAGAGCTGTCGTATCACGCGATCGATCGCGTTTTCGTGACGCTTCAATCCGTCTTCGAAGCGAGTATGAACGCCGACGGCTCCAACAGGTACATCGTTCCGCATTTGCACAAGCAGCATCTCGTTGAGATGAACGGGTTACTTCCCAGCTCTTTGCCTTGCAGCTACCGGGTGTGAGCTCATCCTGTTCGAGAAACCTGGACAATTGAAAGCGTGCCGAGGACATTGGACCCACTGACTGAGGCGAAGTCACTGAACATGCAGCTAATACTCGTTGAAGCTTGACTTTCCAGTCTTTATCAGCACTTTCAACCTCTTCTGCGAACGGAAACGACGCGACCGAAGGATCAGAAAAGTATCGCATGAGCCCACTGACAAAAAACGCATTCATTGCCGACTTGGTTCGTGCGGAAGAAGACATTGAAGGTGTCAGGAGGTGAACTCGCGCCGAAGCCATGGACGTAATTTCTAACGACGTTCGATGCCATAGTGCGCCAAGAGCTTCTTCCGTCTCGTTTGAGAGCCACACACCAAAGTCGTGACAACAAGAGCTTTTCGATATGATTTTAGACCCCAAGACGTTTTGAGCATCCGCTTGCCAGCTCTTTTGCTCTCGAAACACGTCTCGACGACAGTATTCGCTGACTAACTTCAACTCTATAACCTTGCTAGCACATGTCAAATGAGGCACTTGCTCGAGCCGAAAGAGTGCGTGCAAGACATCGAGATATGGGGACAAAAGCAACTGAGTCTCGTCCAACACTCGTTCCAATGCACGTGAACTTAACTGCGAGGCCCACCAAGTATTTCCCACATCTGCTAAATCCAAGTCTTCGTCATCCAAGTCACCTTCGTACTTGCCGTCACCACAAAAGTACATACGAAACAATCTCCAAATTCGATCATTGCTCGGCGA
This sequence comes from Sclerospora graminicola, assembly GCA_001887855.2. Taxonomy (NCBI): domain Eukaryota; phylum Oomycota; class Peronosporomycetes; order Peronosporales; family Peronosporaceae; genus Sclerospora; species Sclerospora graminicola. The sequence continues at coordinate 3,827 of MIQA02010475.1, read as the reverse complement.
TCCATGCTCGTCAGTCAAAAAATCCGCATACCCTTTCCCCACATTTCGCTGTCGGCGTTTCAGGAAAACCACGTTCTTGGTTCGTAAAAGATCTAAACGCAGCGAGTTCGCTGTTCTCATTGTACTGCTTCAATCTTGAGATGAAGGAGACGTGAGAATTTCAACCGCATAGTAGGCGGGATCAGAGATAACGAGGCGTTTAATGGTCGTGAGATCCGGAAGAAGGCATGGACTAGATAGTACTCGACACGAAGATTCAGCATCAACAAGAATCTCTGCACTAGGGAAAAAATCGACGTAAACTTGAACAGCAGACGTCGACTTGGTGCTGACATCCACCGTCTCCAGTAAACGCGACGTATCGACTGCCAGCACCTAAAGATGCCGGAAAGCCTGGAGATGATACTTGTTGTCGGCTGTATTCATTGGCGGCATCGGGTACAGTGCAATCACGAGGGCTGCGATGGCTTCTTTCGATCGAGAAACGGTTGCCCGTCCTCCACCTAGAAAAAGTAACCCCAGTGCCATACTTAATGCCGTGTGATTCCCATAACTTATGGCGGCATCCACATGTTGTCGCAACGTGAGCGAACGCAAGAGTGAAAGTGTTTCCAACTTTGCGGTTCCAGCATCAATCAAAGCAAGGGCCTACCCAAGCATCGTTCAATAGTCGCACGTTCCGTTCCCGCAGGAACCACATTGATACTTCCACGCAAAAGCATGGAAGAAGACGACGAAGCCTTCGCTCTTAACTCACGAAACATAGATCGTATGCACAGAAGCAATAATCGAGCTTGCTGCTGCTGTGCGTAGTATAAATCTGCTGTCTTCTATAGCTTCAAGCACAGAGGGCGGCTCGAACGAAGAAGTCGTGCCACTTCTTTTACTCGTTGATCAGTTGGAAAAAGCGGTTGGCTCTGACGAGGTACATCATCTAGCCCGTCACAGTCATTACGACTTGTATCGTCCCTTGGATACCCTGGCAGCAGGATCCCGATCCTGTTGATGCTGGCTCACACCGGAATAAAAAATGTGGTCAGCGATGGTTTCAAAGCTTGCAATACTGAGGTCTTCCCGTCCTACAAAGGCACAAATATCTGGTGTACTACATGATGGCGGATTATCTTTCACGTGGCAAATCGCTTGAACAATAGGAAATCGGAGACTAACAGGAAGATCAGTCAACGATAACGCACTACCTATCGGGTCTTGCGTCAGGTAAGCGACTACTTGAAATGCATTCGATGCGCGATTGGAAGATGATCTTCTTGGGCTGGAAACATCTGCTCAAAAGTGCGACAAATCCCTCGAGTACGCCAAAGCGGGTTCTCACGGTTCATCAGACACCCGGTAGGAAGCAAATGTGGCTTTATATTATCAAAAAAGAGTGAGGGAGACTCCAAAGACTTGTGCGTCGTGGCTCGAATCTTGCTTTCGACGCATTCCATGATATCGGGTACACATCCATACGACATAAAACACAGTAAATCATTGCTTGTTCGTGGTCTGATCTGCTCCGTCGATCGAACTCGCACGTTGCACTTGAAAACGCAATTATCTGCTTGGTAGTAGGCAACAAACCGACTCAATCCTAGCTGCAGCGCCATCTCCAATAACAAAGTGACTAGATATAGTCGCTCTCGAGAGCGAGTCATGGACCACTTGAGATCTTCTCCGAGCAAGTGAAGGCCGGCGAAAATGCTCTCCACGTACTCTTTAGTTCGGTAAAACTCCCGCCTGCCTTTAGTATCGGTGTTTTCAGTACATCTCGTTTGATGCCAATGGCTCTTCGTCGAAGCTTTCGCCACGGGTACTTCCATGGTAGCGAAATTTAATGCATGTTCGTACTGATACAAGTTATGGAATTCACTTTGGCAAAGTGCATCAAAAGGGGATAAGGAAGAAGCCATTTCCTCCTCATCCCCTGCCAAAATATTTTTTTTCAGACAGAAGCGATTCGTTTTCATTGTTCGCTTGTGTCGGCAGCAGATCAAGGACACACTCACAAAACGACTGCCACTCAATTCCGCCATCGAAAACTTCATACTCTTGTGAAACGACTTGAGTTTTTTCAGCTGTGCGGTAGAAATCACGTGTGCTTTAAACATGCACCAGAGTTTAACGGGAACGATGCACTCCAGTACATCGAAAACATGTCGTAAGAGTGGAGAGCTTAGGATTTTTAGCGGATGCTCGCATCGCCAAATCTTGCCACTTAGACTACCGCAAAGGCTTGGAAATCCAATCTAGAAGCCTATTTCAGAGGAGGAAAGTTCGACAGCCAAAGACAACGGGGAGACAGACAACTTTCGCATCTTGCACTCTTGTGACGCTGTCCCTATCCGGCAAACGACGATCTCACGTCGTTCCAAGAGCTCAAAAAGCTAGACTTCGATGGTTTGATCGATATTGTTGTGCTGGAAAGGGACGGAACGCTTATGTTGTATAGAGCAAATCATCGGATTTGCCGCCTTAATCTTCCTATTGAGAAGGACAGTGGTCTTGTCACTGATGCTCTGAGTGAGGAAGATCATTCCAAGATGATGCGATTAGCAGGCGCTATCCGTCTAAATTCTATTGAGAGAGGAACTGCCTATGAGCCAGTAGGAGACATCCTAAATCTTTGTTCAAAAGACAGAGCAGCAGAAATCCATTAACATCAGACGCGAGAAACGCCGCTTTTGTCGTCTTTCCTGACGAGACAGAGGACGTCAAGGTTGGTACTGGCGACGGTGGAAGAGGAAACATGGATGAATTGGTGATAGTAAAGTCGGTCTTGGCGCTGTGAGGCCAATTCGCGGGGATTTTCATCGCGGCCCAGCTATCCACTGAGGCTCAATTCGATGCGCTGAGCGTCCAGATGCGCTTTCTAAAGAGAATTCCACTCGCTCAGCCGTCAACGTTCGAATCGCCGTGGAATTGGCATTTGGATCGGTCTTTTGCATGAATGAACACATCATGGCGACGACTTCGAGCAACACGAGAATCCCTCGTAAATGACTTAATTTCGCAGCTGAAGGCCACATACCAGCCCCTGGTCCCTTTGCTGCTGACCACGAATGGGTCGAGTTGCCACTGATAGCACTGAAGCGGTGTTTTGCATAGAAAACCATGATACGTTTTGTCATCAAGATCTACGGCTTTAAACCGCGTGATTTTCGGCACAAGGGCAGGAAGGCAGGATGCGACGGTCGCGGCTGTGACTACGGGGACTCAGCTCGTTAGTACTAGATTCAAAGGAAGATTCAATTGAGCCAATTTGCACCGTAGACGATGAGTTACAAATGCCATGTGCATGCGCACGTATTGACGTAAACAGAGACATCCATGTTGAGCCAATCAAAATGCCGATGTCGAAGTCTTTGCAACGCGAATGATGTTCAAGATGGTGTATAACCCGTTACGTTTTTCAAAGAAGTTAAGAATCACTTTAAATACCAACGTGAGACTGTAAAAGCCACTGCATTCTGTCGTGCCCGGTCATTGGTACTCGAGAGCAGCGTAAACGCCGCCGCCAACAAGGTGTCGGCGTTCATGACCACATTACGCTTAATCACGGGTGACAAGGAAGCCAATCCATGAAGACACATGGACAAACTACGATCCAAGAGACCCACTTGAGCCGCGGTTTGTTGCGTTTGATACACGCTCAGGAGAAACGCGACGCCACCAGTTTCCACCACAAACTTCTTATGGGCGAGAAGCTGTCTTGATGTCAAAATTTCTAAGTTCGTCTGTGTGGATAGCGAATAGAAAAAATCGAACTTGCTGCTTATATTTCCGGACATCCGCGACGTTCTTATATTTTCGGACGGGAGGAAGTATAT
>MIQA02010467.1:0-13544 GCA_001887855.2 Sclerospora graminicola | reverse complement strand
GAGATCGAGCGTCATTGCTCTCGATTGCTGCATGGCAATGTCCTTGCAAATGCCCACAAGTGCATCCGCTTTTTCATAAAACGAGTCTTTCAACGAGATGACGAGGCACTGAAAGTCGCAGCTCGCGATATACGTCGACACTTTATTCACATTGACATTATCCAGCGCCGCATCCACTTCATCGAGCACAAAAAATGGCGTGGGACGGTAATTGTGAATCGCAAACAAGAGCGCGAGCGTAGCGACCGTCTTTTCGCCTCCTGAGAGTTGCTCCATCTCACGAAAACGTTTCATGGGGGGCATGGCACTGTACTTGAGGCCATCCAAATACGGTTCTTCGGTATTTTCTAAATTCAAATACGCCGTGCCCCCCAGGGGATGTTTCGCACTCTTGGTCAATTGCTTGTACGTGGCGTCAATGACGCTCGAAATGTGCTGAAACGCTTCCATAAAGCGCTCATAGCGAGCGAGTTTCACTTGTTCAAACTGTGCCGCAATCTGCAGCGATTGCTGTTTAATTCCATCCAATTCCTCTTCTTCCTTGCCAATGCGACTTTGAATCACCTCAAACTTGTCCAGGGCCCGCATATTCGGCTGCATCCGTTCCAACTCGCTCAGCAACACGCCAATCTGCTTTTCATACTCTTTATTCTTTGCATCATAGTCATCATCATCGACGACAACGTGAGCGTTCGAAAGCGTCGAAAAATCCACTTGTACCTCGGTTCCCAGAACCAGCTCGACGTTCTCAAGACTGCTCGAGTCCTTCATCTCTTCATCGGGAGCCTTTGGCCTCGACTCACGACCGACAATTGGCAATTTGACTTGATCCAACGACGCCCGTTTGAAAATCTCAGCTTTCTGGTCCTTTAATCGTTCCAAAATGGTCTCTTCGGACGCCAGACGGCGATCGAGCTTGTCTTTCCGCTCATGGTATTTCGCCTTCTTGTCGCCAATCTCCCGTAACTCTTTCTCGAGCTCCTCGACACTTGCATTCAATGTCTTATGCGCTTTTTCTAGCGCCTTCTTTTCATTTCGTACCTCGGTCTCTCGCTTTCAAAAGCCGTGTTTCTTCTTCTTTCAAGTGTTGCAACCGCTGGGATTCCTGCTTGACTTTATCTTTTGTAGCAAGCATGGGCTGCTCAAAGTCTTGGGACTGCAAATACTCAATCTACCACACGACAAACCACACAAACAACATCGCTTCCTCATCAGTCTTTTGATTCATTCCAAAGCCAACTCTTCTTGTACTGTACCTGTGCACGCAGTTTGGCTTCGTGTTCCGTGATTTTCCGATGCATTGCAAGCGCTTGGTGGTGTCGATGCAACACCTTCTCTTCATACACACGAATGTTCTCGACGCCAACGGCTTGACTGAAGTCTGCAAACATTTCGTCCTCGACAGCATGAATCTCTTCTCGAAGCGCCGTAATCTTGCTCTCACGAGACGTTAATGCGGCGTTATACTTGTGAATCTCGGGCGCAATCGCTTGAGCCACACGTTGCGTGGCCTCGTCGATTCGCGCTTGAAGCTTGGGTCGTTTCGCTTGCAACGTGGCCAAGTCGGCTCGTGTACGAGTTAGTTGACGCTCGAATCCTTCCAATTGCGACCGCAGCGTCTGTAGCTTCGTATACGTCGCCCCATGTCGCTCTACCGCACGCAACTCGTTGATCAAATTGTCTTCTTGCTGTTGCAGCGCTTCGACTGCTTTCTCATCCCACCGGCCTGCTCGACGCGAATCATTCCGTGTCTTTCCCCCCGTCATACTGCCATTCTTGCTCACATCCAACCAGTGTCACAAGAGCAGTATGTGATTCTATTGGGTGCAAAATCCCAAATATGCGACATTGATCATATTGAAAAAAAATCAGATCGTTTTGAAACAAACTGTTCTAGAACTATACGCTTGGGTATACACTTTTTATACATGTCCTGTCTTTGGGTGGGCGTTTTGAATTAAGCAATTGGGAAGAACGACCGTAAAAAGGTGTAGTGGTCCTTTGACTTTAGATTTAGAAATCTCTCTTGTAGCCCCTTTTTTACCCAACCCAACTGTGGTTGATGTTGCGTATTTGGAACTCCCAAAATCAATTTTATGCGGTGCCCTTAGTGTTTCCCAATAGTTAACCTTAATTAAATAGACTACATTTTACTACTACTACTGGAGGTGTTCCGGAATTCCACGATCTCGGAACAGTAATGTGTCAAACATCAATTTGTTTTGTCCAATCATGTGTCACTATTTTTCAGTATAATCGATTTTAAAAACCCTTGAAACTTTTTGATGTCGATGTTTCTGGTTATAGTCTGAGATACACCGATCAGGAGCAGTTCAACTTCAACTGAATTTATAAATACATTTTAACTTAGCACCCATTTGAAGCTCAGCACTGCAGCAATCTACACACTTGGTCAGAATCTTACAGTATGAGCAAGACGGAAACGCAGTTCGGCCAATGACCAGCTCATTTCGACACACTAACGTACACATTTTTGTCTCGGGGGAATTGATTTTTCCTTCGATATATACAGCCGAGCGTAAGGATTGTAAGTTGTTTGGGTTTTCAATACTATGGTCATCAATATATAGACGATGGAGTAAAAGTTGTTTAAACAGTTGACTTCCAATTCACTGCATGAAGAAATAAGAATAAAAATATACTTTTGTTGACTGAGAAATAGAAAAAAGTGTTTTTTCTTACTAATAGTGATGCGTTTTCATGATACATAACGCTGTTTTTTCGGTTAGAGTACCCCAAATTTGGGGTTCCATTAATTCGGCTCCCACGTACAACGTCTTATCGTCCGTCATACATCATTTTAAATCGGGTGAGTGGATGGTCTATAGAGTAACACTTTGGTCCTTCGATATCGACAAAAGCGTCCGACCATGGCACATGGTCCCACTCGTCCTTGATTCACTTGACCTCCGCTAGTAATTCCCACAATTTAGCAGTTTCCAAACCGCGAGCCGACGCTGCCGTTGCAATACTTTCCTGAATGCTTCGCGTACTTTGGAATTCTTTCTTGATCGGTCCCTCTCCATTCAGATCCATCGCTAAACAGCACTCAACTTGAACACGAATCGTAATAAGAAGGCGCAGTCTATCATCTGATGTCATTGTCTATCGGAGATACTGTGGCAATGTCCTTGGAAAAATCGTTCCTTTAGCTAACCCTTGAACAATCTGTCATTCTTTTGGGCTCCCATCTCGGAAAGTTTTGCCGCATTGACCCTGCCATTCTTTCCACCAAACATTCGTCAGTTCTGTAATCTGCGTTTTAGTGTAAGCATGTAAGTTGAACATGAAATCCCCTTGGGATGTCTTCAGAGTTGGTCGTACCGTCTTCGTCCCTGTAACGTTAGTTAACCATCCTTATAACACACTCTGTCCTTCAACTTGACACGCTCCAATCAATTTCGATAGCGCTATTTCTAATGACTGGTTTGACTTTCTGGCCAAATAGCACGCGTCCATCGCTTTTTGCTTCCAGACCAACCAGCTTAGCTTGTGTGTAATAACTACCAGCTCAAACAAGTCAATGAGACGTTTCAATTCATTCCGTGATAGCTCGGGCCACTTGTCCGCCTGTTGAGCACTGCCGGTAAATTGCTTTAAACAATTTTGCGTCAGATCAAACCAGGTTTGGAGACGTAGTCTTATTTGGACCGCGTAATCCTAACGCTTGTTTCAGTACTGTACCTCCAGGGAGTATTACCCTTGGGGGTGATGCCTCTATTCGAGTATAAATCCCACAAAAAATTAGTGACATGAATAGGTGCCTATTCATGTCACTAAACGAAATTACGATAGTGACACTGCAGACCTTGACGCCAACCAATTTATAATTCCTCATGACTCGTAGAAGCAGCGGTGCGCGCAAAACTCGCGCTTTAAGCTCGTTGGTGCGTGCAGAGGATGCTGCTGAGGAGGAAATTATTGAGACGCCTGCACTGAGCTCAGTGGTGATCGATGCTAACGAAGCGAAGAGCGACGACGAGGATGTGCAGGCGGAGGCGGAAGCGGAGATCGAGCGCCGACTTGTTGCGGAAGCAAGGGCCGAAGCAGAAAGCATAAAACACAAGAGCAAGGGTGTGTACAATTCAGAGGCGCTACTCACATTAGTGAAGGAATGGGACGCTAAGAATCTGCCATGGGTGGAGACGTTGGACATATGCGCAGTCCCGCTGGAGCTGGCGAACGTGCATGACGACTTGAAACGAGAGGTTGCGTTTTACAATAACACATTAGCTATGGTACGCATTGCCAAAGAAACGCTAAAGAAGGAAGGCGTAGCCTATAAGCGGCCTGATGATTACTTTGCAGAGATGCTCAAGAGTGACGCGCATATGGCAAAGGTGAAGGACAAACTTATTTACGAACAGAAGAAGATCACGGCTGTTGAGGAGCGTAAAAAGGCACAGGCTCATCGCAAGGTGGCCAAGGAGATTCAGGCCGAAAAAATCAAGGAGCGGAATCAGCAGAAGAAAGAAACCCTTGATGCCGTCAAACAGTGGAAGAAACGGAAAGGAAACAATAAACGTGGCGGTCTTGATGACGGCGATGACGAAAATCTGGATATGATTGTTAATGGCAAGCGAAAGCATGCAGGAGGAGGGGACCGTGACGGTGGTAACAAAAAGCCCCGTGTCAACAAGGTTAGGGAGGCAAAGAACGCAAAATACGGTTTTGGTGGCAAACGTCGTCATGCTAAGAGCAACACAAAGGAGAGCACAAACGATTTGACAGGCTTTCCAGGTGCTCGTAAAGGCAAAGGAAAAGGTCACGCTACTCCAAAGGGGGCCAAACGTGCTGGCAAGGCTCAGCGTACCAATCAGCGCAATAAAAGTCGACGGTAAAATGACCTGGCAAGCATTAGTTAGCTAAACGATCTGTCGTTCCTGCGACGATGAAAGCTCCATAGATTTTCTCTGTTTCTGTCTTAAATTACGCTTTAATTTTAGCTATAGCAATCACACGTAGGTACTGCTTTAGAAACACATACACAAGGTTGTAGCCGCATAGAAACAAAATAGTCTAAAACGGAATATTGTTGTGATGCATAAAGGCTAGAAGCATCTGCCGCTCGTTCGGTGGGAGCATATCTAGTTTTTGCGGCGTCATGTCGCGTGCGAGTTCCGCGATTGCGTCAAAATGGCCCGGTGTCATAGCGTCATCACTCGCATCATTGGGCTTGGCACGCTTTGTAAGGTCGTTTTCCACAGACGTCGGCATATGTCCTTGGTCAGCAGAATGTGGCCTCTTAGCTAATCGCGGATCTCTTCCTGCTCGCCGAGGATCGCGTGCCGATGGAGGCCCAGTCGACTGTGGAGGACCAGCTGGTGTTGGCATCAAACCTGGTTGGGGCGGAGCTTGCATTGGGCTAGAACCCGCAACTCCCACGCCAGACCTAGTAGCCATAGCAGCACTTGTCGCTTGGGAAGCCAAAGGACCGGGTCGAGCACTCCAGCGCGTCCCACCAGACTTGGTGGGTGCTTGACCTGGCGCTGACGCTGAAGGATGCGAGGCGATAGTTGTTGGCTGGACACCTGGTGGGGCAATACCCAGGATACCAGGTCCTGAAACCATAGGTCCACTGATGGGTGGGCGCAATGGAGGTGGTTTCATCCTCGTAGCGATTGACGGCGGTTGGTGCATCATGGGAGGAGGAACCAAAAGCACTGGTTGAGTCTCGGTTGAAGAAGGAATGGGGATCTGAAGCGTCTTGAAGCTTTGTACAATAGCATGAGTGAGTGCTGGATTAGCCATCAGGATACTCTTTGTAACGTCTGGTTTCTGTCTCGCATGCTCCTTAAGATGCACCAACATATCGTATAACTTGACTGGTCCAAGCCGTGCAATGGCCGACTCAATCGCATTGATGGCCACCTCTCCCGTGATCGTCGTTGGGGGTCCACCATCACTTGCACCGTTTCTAAAATTGCCACTGCTAGCACCGCCAGGACGAGAGACGCCTCCATTATCACTACGTTTCCGATCTGCTGCCCCAGACTTGTCACCACCATCTGCAAAGTCCACACGAAGATTACGGCCATTGATCTCGTAGCCGTTGAGATTACGCATGGCACTAAGAGCTGTAGCTCCGTCTGCATATTCACAAAATCCGTAGCCCTTGGGTTTGCCAGTCTCTCGGTCAGTTACGAGGCTGTAAAGAACACTTATCAGTCACATCGATGCCCTTTTTCCTCTGTTCATAGCGATTTCATAGGGTTCAAGAGACGTATGCGCACCGAAAGTTTAAGACTGATCCTGCTTCCGAAAAGATTTCTTTGAGCATGTCCTCCGTCACATCGTATGGAATGTTTCCAACTGCAAGAAATGGAAAAGAATGGACAAAGAATGGATGGAGACGTTAGAGACATTCGATACAGTAAAACCTTCCATAGAATTGAGAGGCAAAGAGAGCGGCAACGTAGACCAATATTGTGAGAAACGTACCGAAGACGCTCCGCTCTTTGGCGGAGCTGGCGCGCGATTTATTGTTATTGTTCATGGTGAAAGGGGCACTGGCGGGGTTTTAATGACGAAATTGCTCTTCAAGTGATATTTACGTTATTAAGCGTTTTTAATGAGTAAACTACATGTAAAAGAGCAAAAATAATTGCTTCTGGGCTAAACGATACTAGGTTGGCGAATCGCGTTGATCTGCGGCGAGATATCTACGTGCAGCTGGTCCTTGGTATTGAAAGGTGGAACCAGTGAAGCAGGGAGCTCTTCAGGAATTTGTTCACCGGCCTTAGCACAAGTGCAAAGGTACATTGCCACAGCAAACTGATCGGCATCTAAAGTTCCCTTCTTCGACTGATCAACTAGATCCCAGATAGCCCGAAGCGTTTCCTGCGATACGAGAGTGGATGCTTGTTTCTGCAGGGGTGCCATACAGCTTGCTCCGGAGGCTCGACCAGCGGTATCTAACGTCAATGTCGAAAAGATAGCATCGTACTCTGATTTGCAACCTAGCAACTCTTCCCACTGATGCCTATCAACAGAAGCAACACTGGAAGCAAATGGATTGCTACTTGGAGCGTTGGTGCTTTCGGTAGCCAACATGCCAGCAATCTGACCGCGTGTATGCTTGGGCAAAGACGACATCAGTGCCGGGATATCCTTGGTGAGCATGTCGTCAATATCTTGGAGCTCACGACTTTTTAACGATGGGAATTTTGTAAACTTGCGGTCAGCGCACTGGCGTACAAATGCATCAATGGGTGGAAAATCCCCTGGGGGCAAGTGATACTTTCGCTGCACTTCTCGGAAATTCTCTGCCATGTTATCAAGCAGCTCACGCTGTTTCCTTTCGACTCCAAAGAGAGACGGCATTTTATCACGCATGTGGCCCAGGAGACATGCATGAACTTTAACAAGTCTTGCGCGTTTCACCAGCTCATTGACTTTTCGGACTGCAGCATGTTGTGGCAAGGCTCGAAGCTCATCGAGTAAATCCCGCTCTTCTGCATCGAAAAGGATCTCTGGTGTACTATTGTTGCCATCGGGACCGTGTGTCTGACGCGGCTGAGACCAAAACGAGCCTAAATAAACGCGCATGACCTCTGGAGTCTTGAGAACCTTGCCGAGAGACCACATTAGCGCCCCGTAGACGCGTAGCAGACGCTGCTGGTCCACCTGGTCGGCTTTATTTAGCACACATCGCACTTTGTCGCTGTGTCCTTGAAGTACTTCAATCACACGCTGAAATTCGTCTGAAATGTCAAGTTTGTGCGCATCGAAGAGCAGCAAGATCAGATCCGAGCGCTCGGCAAACCAACGTGATACCTGTGTAAAGTCGTAGCCGCGTGCAATGCGTTGCTTCTCGCCGCTTAGAATTCCAGGTGTGTCCACGACCGTGAGTTGTCCAAGAAGAGGGGATGGAAGCTGTGCCACCTCAAACTTGTTGAGGAAAGCGGTGCCAAACATGGAGAGACCACCGAAAGGGAGATCTGGAGCCACACAGGCAGCATTTCCAGGGATTGTGCGCTCATCATCTCCGTGCATCACAGCAACGAAACGATCGGTTGTGGGCTCTGGACCGACACGTTGGCCAGGAAAAGGTTTGCCAAGCAAGTATTCAATGAAAGATGTCTTGCCTACCGAGTATTGTCCAATCATGAGCACCTGTGGCTTGGCGCTAAAGTCGGCATCGCTCAACAGCGGCGAGTGAAAGTCGGCAAAGTCGTATCGTTTTTCAAGCGGTTTGAGCTTAGTAGCATATAACTTTTTCAGCCCTTCGATCATCTCTCGACTTTTGGCTGCAATTTCAGCTCCTTCGCCACCGACGTGGAGCTCTGCACCCCCTTTTCCAGCCGTCGACGCGGGCTGATGCGGTCGTGGAAGAGACATGGCAAGCTTTCTCTGATAAAGAACAAGAGACGCAAAAAGTATGAGGCGTCCGTTGGAGATGAAACTTCTGAGGAGTGATGGTCATTGCGTTGAAGTAAAGATCTCACTTGCTTTTTGTATATGTTATGCCCTTCATTATTTATTCTGTTTTATATACAATTTGGAGTATTACGTTTTCTTGTCCTCTTCAGTCGAAGACATGCTATGTCTTACCTCTAATGTCCAGCGCTTTCTCCTAAACGAATGCATCTGAATATATTACAACCACGAGCTTTCATTCAGCGTTCGACGATACTAACACTTCAAGTTGCTAGCGCGCTCGTCAGGGCGCAGCCACAGGGGCGTCCCTGGCGAAAGACTTTTTTGCTTGACTTTTTAATCTCGACAGAGCGTGGTGCTGGTCCGTTCGATGAGGCGGTAACCACTGGTTCATCTGTCGTTTCCACACTAGATTTGACAGTCGTGACCACCATGGTCACCGGTTTGATACTAGCAACCTCGGGCTTTGAAGTGTTCAAGCTGGTCGAGACCTCTTGCTTCAAGGAGAGTGTAGCTGCACTGGATCGACGACGTTTGCCACCGTTAAAGACAGCACGACGCGGTCGGTGGATACCACGCAGAGGCAACATTGTATCATCGTCAGGATTCATTTCGGGCTCCTCAACATCGACTTCGACAACCATGGCCGACGTAGGCTTCATGGGGGTTGATGTATTGACCCTCCCCGTTTTAGACCATGTTGGTCTGGCCTTTGGAGCTTCGTCGGGGTTGAACAGCATCACAAGCGGAACTTTTGGCTTTACTACAGGCTTTAACGACTCGGGTTGAAATAGCACAACGCCCTTGGCTTCCCCTGCTGGAGTCGAACATGGTGATGACAGTTTTTGATGCGAAGGGGACCGGTTAGATGATACGAAAGCTTTTGGTGGGCCGGAGACAGCAGCTACCGGTGACTTGTGCTGTGAAGGCTGTACTGGCGAGGCAAGAGTTGATATAGTTAGCGTAGTGTCCGACGAAGATAAAGTCTTTGGATGTTCAGTCGGAGCCGATCGTTGGGACTTTGGCGATTTCTTGCGCCGAGAGCTGTCGACGACACAAAGGTTGACGGCATCAGGCACAGGTTGGCGTTGATTTACATCTGTTTCTTCCCTAGCCGATCCTCCACATATTTCTGGTCTAAACTCAGTAGGTTCCAAGGAGTTGCGCGTCCCAGCGTCGGAATTACGATGGTCAAGAAAACTCAAGCCTAGATCAGCTTTAAAGGAGCCGAAATCTAATGACGCTCTCGATGGAGTTACGATTCGTTTGCATAGACACATATTGGTGCATCCATGTTGCTCCTCGAGAGGTTTTTCTCTTTTGCGAAGACTGCTGTAGTGGTCGTGCTTGCGCAGCAGGTTGATTAGTTTGCCCTGTCCTTCCTTATTATTTTTCGCATCAGTGTCCGTATCGATGCGAAGCCGCTTTACAGGGCCTGTGTGCACGACAATGGTGACACCCAGCAGTCTGGACGCCGCTATAAGCTCCGCGTGGCCTCCCCACGCACCTGCTTCACGAAGTCGCGAGCAGTACTCTACAACTCCTTCGCCAGCCACGAAGGGCTCGAAAAAGTGGCGTTCGAGGTCAATAAAGTCAATTAAACGTCGGCGCAGCTCTAAATGACGCCGCTCGTGTCCATAGAGCTGATCACTCAGAGCTCGGAAAAGACAGTTGCCGTCCTTGCGGATCGGAGCTATTTCCCACCCGAGAAGGAAGTAGTGGCGTTTGTATTGTTCATCGCTTGTCCACGTCGCGTCTCGTGACGTGACACTGCTATCCACGATAAATGAGTTGTCATAGGTGACGCGAGGTGCATAGGCCTCTGCGCCGGCAAATTGTTCGTGCGCCCGCTGTGCCGCGAGGCGACTATTGGAGCGATTTCTGGTTGTACCGCGATTGCGGTTGCGCGCGTGGCTTCGAAGCCACGCGAGCGTCATTCCGCAACTGATGTTGACAAAGGTTGTAGGAGACGCCACCTTTTTCAATTACGTGCAGGCGAGTAAGACAGTCGGGGAATGAGCTGAAAATCCGTGCGTGACCGACCAAGAGAGCGAGTCGAAGGCTACTTGGAAAGCGATTTAACGTTTTTTTTTCTGTGCACGTGGAAAGACTGGACGACGGCGGACCAAGACCAGAGAAGAAAAAGGTAACGCAGCGAGATGTTGATGCAGACAAGACCCAAATCAAATGAAACAAATTGACAACGTGGCAAAAAGAAGTACGTGAAAGTGATCGAAACGGACAGAAATACCAGTTTTAACCAGAGTGAACTGGCTACCCATGACATTATATCATGTAAGTTAATTAGAGTAATACAGGTAGGAATAAAGAACGCTACCAACATGCCCTCGCCTTTGCATGAATAGAAAATGAATCCCTCTGTACCGGTCTTTAAATGGACTATGCACACCGAAACTACGAACGATGTCCCACTGGAGATATTTCCATGACGCGTAGCCGTGGAATGCCGCCAAGCTAGAGCAGTGAGTAACGATCACATAGCGTAAAGCGAATATTTCAACAAGCAGTTTGTAAATGCTGGCTCGTCATGAATCGATTGGTCGACTAAATATTCCGGCAAGAGGCACAATGCCTCGTCCACGATGTTGCACCCTATGAAAATCGAGATGCCGCTGACGAGTACATGTAGACCGTCAGCGAAGCGGCGCAACCACGACAATACAGCGACAACACGAATCCACGTCTTCGAAAAATATCACTGTTTGCTAGATTTGAGAGCTCTATTTAGCACATCTGACACGAGTTGCCTTTACAGCATCCCCATGTTATTCGCCCCCCCCTCACACCCCCTGTACCATAAATAAGGTACAGCGTACTGGGGTGTACATGTGGTACTCAATGGCTGAGCTGACAGCTCGTCTAGTGACAACAAGAGCAGATCTACCGTACCAAAGCACCAATCCATGTCAATCTATGGTTGTGAACTGGATGGAACATGATACGTGCGACGCCGTTCGATGAGACGTCAAGAATCGCGACTTCATTTACGTCGAAGCGGCACGAAGATCCTTTCAAACAATCTTCGCTAGGTTACCGTCGTTTGCATTCCGTCGATTCTCATTAACTCATGCCTTGGATGGGCGTGCTCGCGCCAAGTTGTTGGTATGCTGTTTCTTTTGTTAAAAGAAAGAGTCGCCGGTCTCAGTCTGGAATGATGAATTCCATTTCTTATGGTGTTCGTCGATTGATGATACCTCGTTTAATTAAAAGCCTGAGACCAAGACACTGTAGGGCACCTGCACTCTTTTTCGGTGGCAGCTATGAAGATGCTACGAGCTATTCACCATAAGAATTAGGCTACATGTATCTCAAAGTTGTCGCCTGCTCCCACACGGCAACTTTAACAGTGTACATGTATACCGTTTCTTTCAAAGTTGATGATGAAGCGATTTGCTGCTGACGTCTTTGGCTTTTGTTACTACCCGACAGCACGGCTCTTTGGTATGCTGTCATCATCCTCTGAAGACGAAGACGAAGTGGCCACGAATTATCCGAATCGCCCTCCGATTCAGACTTGTCTTCCTCGCTACTCTCTTCTTCTGATTCATCACTGCTGTCTTCCGACTTCGACGACGCTGATTAAGACTTGAGATGACTCCCTTTTGCTGCAGAAACGACTTCATTTATTACGGTACATTGTACCTGAGTTATGGTGCAGGGGATGTGCGAATAACATCTCCCATATTTGATAAACAACGCGCTAAATTAGTTTTGCGCGAAAATTATTTCCCAGCGGTTTTGCGGCAAATCCGATTGCGCGGGGAAGTACGATCGAAAACTTCCATGTTCATCATTGTGACAAAAAGAAAATGGCACGCGGTGCAAACATCACAGAGACAGCAGAGAAGCTAATGTGTCGGTCATTCTTTCGGCAATGACATACCTTTTGTGCGGTCATTAACTTTCTCTGAATATGCATGCGGACGATAGTTATCCGGAGCGAAAACTCAGTTGATCAATTGCTATATTTATCATTAACTTTCTCTGAATATGCATGTGGACGATAGATACCCGGAGTGAAAACTCAGTGTGGTCGCATTTCGACTGGTATCTCGGATACCTGAAGCTTGTAGAGACGAAAATGTGATTTATCCAGCAAACAATAAATGGAGCGTCTCAATTTAACGTTGGTGCACTGTTGTCGTTATGTTGATTTAAATATAGAGAGGCTACCCCCGGTGAGGGAAGGACGCGCTATCTGGTAAAGTTCTTATTTTCGGCACTCCAAAGGTCAAATTGGCGCGTTGAAATAGCGAAGATGCCCTAATGTCATTAATTATCTAAAACTTAACAGTTCACTCAGCTTTTTTTCAATTTAGAACTGCAATCCCACTACCTATAATAACAGGAAGACGAAACCAACAAAACAGGCGGGTCGGAGCAGCGTCAACCCGATTTTCCGAATAGTTTTTTTTACATTCATTAGTTGGCAGAATTTTTTAACCTCATATCGATATGTAAGTGTCGTGGAGTATCTCAAATTTTTCGTACTTAATTCAGATAATCCACAAATAAAACGAATCTCTGAAAAGTTTATTCCCGGGTACTTACATTCACAGGCCGACAATTTAAGCCTCGCCATATACACTTAGGCATAATGATGCCGTGGTGAGGTCACTGTACCAACACTTTAGGGAACAGTCGACCCTGAAGTCGATGCACATACTCCTTATTCGTTTAATTGGTTGTAGTAGGAGGTGACTTTCGGATGTGTTAGTGTCTTGTAGTAGTCCAGGTGCTTAGCTTCGGTGTAGTCAGATCTTAAAAGGGGAAATTTTTGCGTATATTTAGATATAGAAGTACCTCTACCAGGTCACTTCATATACTTATGTATTCCCAGTTACGGGGTTAGAACCATCTTGGTTCCAGGACAGATTGGAATCTTTACGTCATCCCACTCATATCGACGGAGTCGTTTGGCACCTCGATGTCGACTCATCACATCCTGGAGCTGAAGAAGGTTCCAAGGGTGGATTATTTTTTTCAATTGGTTGTTTATATGATCGATATCATACACGATTTATTAATTATTATGGAGGTTTAGCTCAAATATTCCTATTGGAAGTTTAATACATAATACTTGTCTGTTTCAGAAAAGAATGAACAGTTTGACTTGACTTTTC
>MIQA02010463.1:0-18316 GCA_001887855.2 Sclerospora graminicola | reverse complement strand
AGCCAATTTCAAAGCTGGAAATGGTCAATTTTTTTAATTCCGAATAAACAACAAAGCAACGTTATAAATAATTTTTTTATTCCAACAAGACGAGAACCTTTTTCTAAGCTGATATCATTTTAATATTTTGTTTCTCGAGGTATTAAACAAAGCGCTATTAACATAACACATACTACGAAAAGTGGCATTGAAGGTATTTTTTGTATAGTGTAATCTGGTTAAGCTTCAAAGAAATATTAAAATCGAATTTCTTGGTATCGGGGAGGCAAAAACTAAAAAATTGAGTAATATGCTGCAAACGTGAAAAAAAAATTAAGAAGTTAATTCTTAACTGTTGTAATTATTCATCACCAGAAATTCTATTTTATCAAATTGAAGAAGAGTTCGTCATCTCATAGTATCACAAACGCAATCACATTTGTTTATCATTCTCATTAAAAATATTAAAGATTAAAAAAAATGATCCCGGCAGTTTATCATGGACTTCGTTCAGAAAATCTCTGGTTGCAGTTAAAAAACAATTCAGAAGGATGAGTTCCTTCGTCCATAAAAGAGTCATTGAAAGGGATTGACATAATAAAACCATTTCGGTTCCTATTTGGTATCTCTAAGAACAGTTTTCGGTCGTTTTATGTGATATAATATCGGTAATTATCATCCTATGAAAAAGTAGTAACACTTAAAATAAACTTTGAAGATTATCAGTTTTGACAGGGTATCATTTCTGAAAGGGTATTATGTAAACAGGTGTCTTGTATAGAGGGGTGCCATATATGGAGGGGCCATGTATGGAGGGGCCATATATGGAGGGGTCATGTATGGAGGGGTCATGTATAGAGGGGTCATGTATAGAGGGTATCGTGTATAGAGGTTTAACGTATACAGGTTTAATGTATAGAGGGTTTCAAGTATATATGGCACCATGTATAGAGGGTAGGTTGTCAATACACTGTATTTTGAGCGAATTCCCCTTTTACGTGAGCCATTTGATAGAAGTCACGTTTCTTGGAAGTCGTAGGGGCTTGTAGGAGCGAATGTCAACACTCGGAGAAGAAGACCGGAGCGAAGACCACTTGAAGGGAAGAAGGAAGATTCTGAAGTGATTTTATTTATGAATGATTAAACTAACTAGCCTATGACGTCATTCTATGACGTCATTCAGTGACGTCATGCTATGACGTCAGCTACAACTAGACAATGTACGAATATGCAATATGCATCCAATCATTTGTTGCATCCAATCACCAACAGGTCGTGTATTCGCGTTGTAACGATTTTGGCAACCCTAATACGGCCCCTCAATGCGAACACGCGTGGATTCCGAGCGCCGTCGTGAGGTCCTTGTGACGCGGTCCTGGCAGTGTCTTGTCATGATGTCCGCCAGCATCACAGACGTCTCGCAGCACTCGATCTTGACTTCACCACGCTTGATTTCGTCACGAATGTGATGGTACTTGATGTCGATGTGCTTGGCGCGTCCATTTTTCACGGGGTTCTTGGACATTTTGATACACGACTGATTGTCTTCGAGGATCTTGAGCTCGGGTCCCGACTCGCCTGCTGCCGCCAGAATCTTGCAAAGTAAGTGGTGAATCCACTTGCCTTCTTGAATTGCTAAACTCAGCGCAATGTATTCCGCTTCGCTCGTTGACAGTGACACACTCGACTGCTTCTTGTTTCTCCAACTTACAGGAGCGCTCATCAACAGGAACGTGTTGCTGAAGTTGATTTTAGGTTGGAGTGGTCACCAGCCCAATCTGCATCAGAGTACCCGCAGAAGTCCACCTTGTCACCAGGTTTAAGGCAGATGCCATTCAACTTGGTTTCTTGTATATAGCGGAAGATGCGCTTCACCGCGGTCCAGTGCTCGACTTGAGGGTTCTCCATGAAGCGCGACACATAACCCACCGCGAAAGCGATGTCTGGTCGTGTCGCGGTCATCAAGTGCATGAGGGCGCCCACAGCCTCGCGGAATTGAGCGTTCACCTTGGTTGACGCATTGCTTGGAACTAGTCGAGAGCTCAAATCCGCCGGACTTACTACAGCCTTGCACTCATCCATGCCGAACCGTTTGAGAATGTCGTCCACGTAGCATCGTTGGCACATCGTCACACTGCATTCGGTGTTGTACACCAGCTCGATGCCCAATACGAACGCACACACTTGCCGCTGTCGGTCATCTCGAAACGCTTTTTGAGGTCGCCCTTGGTCCTTGCAATCAGATCCGTTGAGCTCCCGGTCACCGATACGTCGTCAACGTACACGTGTGGAAGCACGCAGTGACCGTCCGCAATCTTGATGTAGAGGCACGGGCCATAGGCCGACACTTGAAAGCCGATAGAGCACACATACTCGTCGAAGGTCTCGTTCCATACACGCGAAGCTTGGTTGAGGCATCTCCAGCTCTAGGCAGTTGAAGTCGTCGTCAAGCTCTACACCTTCCGGCACCACACAGTATACGACCTCCTTCATCACACCGTACAGGAAATGCTGTCACCACGTCTAGTTGGTCCAGAGGCCAGCCAAAGAACACGATCAAAGCAATGATCATGCGCAGCGTCACGTACTTGACCACGGGAGAGAACGTCTCTGTGTTGTCGATGCCGTACTTCTGCTTGAAGCCCTTAGCCACGAGCCGCGCCTTGTACTTCTCGATGGATCCATTCGCCTTGCGCTTGATATTGAACACCCACTTGGTACCGATGGCATGTTGGCCGTTCGGTAGCTTGGCGGCTCGAAACACTCCACGAAATCACATCGACTTGAGCTCCGCGCGGATAGCCTTGCGCCAATGCACTTGATCAGGGCCGTTTACCGCTTCTTGGAATGTCTTCGGCTCGCACAAGTCGTCTGCCTCCACCGCGTTCACACTTGCTCTCCAAAATACAGGAGGAGTGGAGTCGTCATGAGCATCGTTTTCTTCTTTGTCAGTTTGGGTTGGATCCACTCGAGCACTTGATCGTCGCTTAGCTTGGCGCTCAAACAAATTATCAGGAGCACTGGCTTGTTCCAGCCCAGTTGCTTGGCGTCGAGAACGCAAAATTGCTGAGGCACCTTCAACGTCACTTGAGCGGGTCTTGCGTTTCCCCGCCTACTTGAACTCCATCGGACCAGCAGTCTCAGTGTCGTTGATCTCGAGGGAATCGAAGTATAGGTCAGCATCTTCATCACCACTTGAGCTTCCCGTCGAGAGACCAAAACTTGACTCGTCGAAGGTGACATCGCGACTAATCTTTACCTGCCCCGCCTCGATGTTATAAACTCAATACGCTCTTCGTAGCCCATGGAGACACCACCGCGAGCCTTGGGATCCCACTTGAGTCCCTTCTCCTTCGGTGTTAAAACGTACGTCCGACACCCGAATACACGCATGTGCTTCACATTTGGCTTGGACTTGTACACAATCTCGTAAGGAGTCTTGTTCTCGATCTTGGGCGAAGGTAGGTGATTGTTGACGTAGATTGCAGTCGTCGCCGCTTCGCCCCAAAAACACTTGTCCAGCTTGGCATGGTGCAGCATGCTGTGATCAATCGTGACAATGGTCCGGATGGCGCGTTCTGCCGTGCCGTTCGTCTGGTGTGCGTACGGAACCGTGGTCTGCTGTTCGATGCCTTGATCTTCATAGAACACTTTGAGCGAGTTGGTCGCAAGCTCACGGGCTCCGTCATGACGCACGAACTTGACCCGCTTGCTAAACTGCGTCTGAACCTTAGTGATGTAGTTCGTAAGGCACTCTTCACTGTCCGACTTGGCACATAGGCAGAAACCCTTCATGCATCCGCTGGTTTTGTCCACGATGAGCAGCAAATACCTGCTTCCGCCTAGTGAGGTTTCCTCCATGGGACCGCAGATGTCGAAGTGGAGCAATTCAAACGTGTCGTAGCGGCGCTTGTCACGGTTGCTTGGGAACGGCTTTTGCACCATTTTCCCTTGCTGGCAGCCGCGGCATACACTTGGTTCATTCGACTTCAGAGGTGTCTTGGCGTCCTTGATCATACCCTTGTTGACCATTTTGCGCAGCACGTCAATGGGAGCATGGCCCATACGAGCGTGTAAGTTAACACTGTGCGTAGTCACCGCGTCCACAGAACACAGTCGGGTGTGGAGCCAGTAGAGTCCGTCGACGAGGTCCGCCGTAGCCACCACTTGCTGAGAACCCTTGCACGCAACATGCATGCTGGCACCGTCGAACACCGCTTGGAACTTGCCGCTCATGTTAATCTGTGGCACCGATAGCAAATTCTTCTTCATGTTCGGCACGTAGAGCGCGTTGTTTTGTTGACTTCAATCTCGCGTGCGTCGCCGTTGGGCAGAACCACTCGCTCGATGATGGTTCCAACACCCTTGATGGGAACCTTAGTGCCGTCTGCCACTTTCAGTTCGCCTTCATCTCGCTCGTTCAGCGTGTTGAACTTGGCCTTGTTGTTGCAGATATGGTGCGTCGCACCGCTGTCGACTGCTCACATACCGGACACATCCTTGCCCGTCGAAAGTCCGCATTCCAGCGAAGCCGCAAACGCCACGCGATCATAGTCGCAGTCGTAGTCGTCGTTTCTCCACTGGACATTGTTGGCCCCGCGTCCACCGCCGCGTCGGACTCCTCGATTCACATCCTTCTGCTTGGTCCAGCACTTGTCGATTACGTGCCCCACTTTCCGCAGTAAGTACACTGGCGAGACTCTCTCTCGTTACTGAACGTCTTCGCCGCGTCTTCAGTCTTCACCGCCGGAGTCTTCTCGCCTTGCCACTTGATATGCTCGTTCGTGAGCCCTTTTCAACCTCTTGCGTCTTCAGCTCTGCGCTGCTCATTTCCAAGTTCAGCACGACGTTCTCGTAGCTCTTGGGGAGACTGCGCAATAAACAGATCGCCACATCCTCATCCTCCATCTTGGCGCCGATGCTGCTGAGCTTGGCGCTGATGTTGAGGACCTCGTTGCAGTGATCCAACACATTTGCGCCTTCAGACATATCCATGCTGAAAAGCTGTCGCTTCAAGTAGATGCGATCAGCCTTCTGCGATCCTTCGTACAGCGTCTTCAAGCGCATCCACGCTGTCCACGCTTCCTCGCAGCTGTCGACCACATGGTGGTAGTCCGCATCCATGTGGAGCAGGTATCAGACCGAACGCGATGTTGCTCGACTTGATGTATTCATCCATGGCGCGAGAGTCCGTGAATTTTGGAGTCGTCTCCCGGCTCACGACATGCCACACTGACTTGGTCAGGAACACACCACACATGTAGCGGTTCCACGTCGCGTAGTTGTCGCCGCTGAACTTGTCAATTGAGACCTTGGTCGAGACGTCTTGCGCAGAGGACATGGTACTTGGGCTCATAACCTAATAGAAGTCAAGTTTCTTGGAAGTCGTAGGGGCTTGTTGGAGCGAAGGTCAACACTCGGAGAAGAAGACCGGAGCGAAGACCACTTGAAGGGAAGAAGGAAGATTCTGAAGTGATTTTATTTATGAATGATTAAACTAACTAGCCTATGACGTCATTCTATGACGTCATTCTATGACGTCATTCAGTGACGTCATGCTATGACGTCAGCTACAACTAGACAATGTACGAATATGCAATATGCATCCAATCATTTGTTGCATCCAATCACCAACACTCTTCACACGTCGTACCGTCGTGTGTTCGCGTTGTAACGGTTTTGGCAACCCTTAATAGCAACCCTTAATACCATTTTATAAGTGGTCACCACATTGGGTCGGGACTTCAGCCATGACACCAGTCCTCTTATTTCGCAAAAAATGACCTTGTAAGCTTCTTTACGAGGTAAACTTTGAATTGAAATATTTGCTTTGCTAGGTCAGCACAAATCTGCCTTCTTCTTCTATCATAAGTGGGTCGTCAGTTGCCGGTGTGCGAAGAAGAGCATCAACAACGCTCAGTCCAGACAATCCTGCCAGCGCGCGCTCTGAATCTATAATAGTACAGAATTACAACAATGGGAAAGTACGCGGGAAAGCAGTCAAGCCGCCATTGTGATTAAGAAAAGTGAATTTTCTATTCCGTAAACCCGTCTGGTACTTACTGCTACCATTAGCGCTTTTGGTCAGCCTTATCGCCTCTATGAGTTGCTCTATTAGACTCATCATATTGCGAATGCATATATGACATTTCGTATACAGAAAGAAGGGACTTTGACAGGCTGACATAGTTTCTAGTCCACGGATGGATACCTGTCGGATTTGACCCTCGCCCGACGGCGTCGGTATATCTCTATCTACCCATCGCGCAATGAGCTTTGGCAACCTTCTGACACCAAATATCAGAATGATTCCGTGTCTCTAGTTCTGAAAAAAATGCACAAGCAAACGTGTGCTCTTAGCGAAAGAACCTTTGCATATACTCAATCATTGTCTATGACAGACTCGTAACTTCACAAAAGTAGTACCGTATCTCCCCCCCCATAGATGACGTTTCCATATCTGGACTACTCAAATTTTCTTTTGTGAGTGTACTACTTAAGGAGGTGTGACTGTACCTCCGGATTGGGTTATCACAATCAAGAAACTTTACGTGATAAAACTAGCATAAAAACTGCCGTACGTCCAAGATGGCGCCGGTGAAGAAGCCGCAGAGCTCGTACTTTATCTTCTGCAATGAAAAGCGCAAGCAAGTGATGGAGGCTAATTCAGGCGCTCGTATTGGTGATATTCAAAAGATTATCAGCACTCAATGGAAGGAGCTCAGGCCTGAGCAGAAGGAGGTTTATGTGCAATTGGCGCTGAAAGACAAAGCGCGCTACCAACAGGAGCTGCTGAACAACCCGCAGGACTATGAGGATCTTGCTTCGGAGGAGAAAAATACGCACGACTCCAACGGTTGCATTTATCCACTAGGAAGAACCAGAAAAATTGTGCAGAGCGACCCAGACATCGGAAAGGTCTCGAAGGACGCGCTTGTTGCGATCGCGAAGGCTTCGGTACGGCAGAAGCTATAGAGAAGGTGAGTGCCAGTCTTGACCCCGTTAATGTTGCAGGAATTGTTTGCTCAGTTTTTAGGCACGAAAAGCTATGAGCAGTCGCTGTACCGAAATAAGCGTCAAATCAAGGCGTCGGACGTGACTCGCACGATTCAGACGACGTCGTCGCTTGATTGGCTACGTGAAGACTTTCCGGACTTTAAAACTTCACAACCAAACGTTGGTGTTGGGAGTAAGGTAAAGAAGGACCAAGAAAAGGTTCAAGTTGTACCCAAGAGTTTGTCATTTTTCGACTCATGAAAAAAGGTAGTTTTGGATAACAGGTATATCGAATTAAGAAGACCCAGGAGGCAGAAATATCACACGGCGAGTTCGACTGTAACGACCTTTTCCATTGCATCCCACCATGCGTATTTGTCTCTGTAGTGCCTAAAAGATGTCGTTCCAATCGTCGAACTCTTCAGAATCGTCCTCTTCTTCCTTCTGCTCTACCACTTCCTCGACAACGGCTTCTACACGAGGGATAAGGCCACGACGACCAGCAATTTTAGCGACAAGTGATCCTTTGGTAATATTTGGCTCCACGCCTACCGGAAACTTGATAGCATCCAAGTACACCTTGTCACCTACGTGCAGGCCGTTGACGTCAATTTGCAACGAGGCGGGGATATTATCTGTAGATACGGTGCACTCAAGTGAGTGGTAAATGTGGTTAATATATCCTCCACGCTTTAGGCCGGGGCTGCTCTCCTCATTCAGATATGTGATAGGGATGGACACTGTACGTCCATGCTTGTAGCGCAAAAAGTTCACAGCCACCGGCACGTCGGTCACAGGGTCAAATTGCACATCTCGCATGAAGGCCTTGACTGGCGGTTGGTCGTCCACCTGCACTTGAAACACCTGGTTTTCGATGGAAGTCCAAAACTTGCGATGCATGCGCTCAAAAGTGCGCGTTGGAAAAGAGACTAATACACGCTCCATCTGGCCGTCCTCGCCATCGCCATAGAGTACACCTGGCAGGAATCCCTGTTTGCGTAGACGCCGAGACGCCCGGGAGCCATCGGTATCACGTACAGCCAGCTGTAGCACATTGGCGGTAGCTTCTTGATGCGTTGAAGCAGCAGCCGCTGAAAATCGAGCGACTCGCTGGGCGCTAGAGTGCGCCGTCTGCCGCTGGAGCGCCAACATTCGGGATAATTAAGAGCCACACACTAAATGCAAGGATGTGCCAATATAATGGTACAATGTATTGACATGTCCATATTTTTATAGACGCCTGTTAAAGTACTAGATGGAACATGTCACAATTCGGAAAATAGAAGGCGAGTATTTTTCATCATTCTACTACACGAGCGTAAACTGCTCATATAGCAACGCTCGAATGCGGTAATAGTTCCTAGACAGCGTGCCTTCCATTACGATCTCATTGTTCAGCGCGCGTTTGAGCACGACTCCATCGTTACAGACCAGCATACCGCCGCGAAATTTTGCCTGAAACCCTGCCTTCCCCAACACTTGTTTCATCACATCCAGCTTCATCTTGCCATCGCTGAGTATGATGGGTTCGTGTGTACTGTAGCAGCCACTCTCGTTTAGAGACTGCAGCACTGGCACCGAGCTGTTCTCGGGTAAAGCGAGCTGGCCAGTAATATATGCGACTTCGTGGCTGCCCACCTGTTTATCACAAAGTTAGTCAAGTCAGTAAATACTGAATGCTTCGGTTTAGACTAGCACACCTTCTGAAACACCATGGACGTGTACAATGACTCTTTCACGGATAACTTGTACACATTCGTGTCGGACTCGATATCAATACACTCCATTACATTTGGAGTAAACACAGCTTCGCACATTGGGATGGACGTCTCAACAAACTTTTTGAGCTCGTGCGTCGTCCTTTCCGTACCATGCACAAGAATCAGCTTGCGTGGCTTAACGTTTCCCAAACAATTCCGGATTGCCCGACCATCTGCAACCCCATCAAAGTCGACTTGTGTAACGCGCGCAGCAATCTGAGAATAATACGTAATGGTTTAATCCATGTACTGAAACAAGGGGAAACGAGGCACCTACATTGACAATGACTTCGTTTGTGACTGTTTTGGTAGGTCGAGAATCAACAGGAGCTTCTTGTTCGGCATTATCCATATTCTCATCACCGTCCGCATTTTCAATGATATTACGACGCGCTTGACGAGTGGCCAATAAAGTAGCGTCTTTGAAGTCATCCTGGTTAATAATCTGTCGGCAGTCAACCATGTATGTTCAGAACCCACCAGCCAATGATCTTTGATTCCAACTCACCTCTCCATATTCGTCCCATTCAATCTTTGGTTCTACAGCAAAAAACATCGGATACCGAACGGATGCAAGCTGCCCTAGACCAACTTTAAAAGTACCCCGGAGCTGGACTACACCACATAGAAAGTTAGAATTAAGAGCAACGAGCTGAACCCTCATGATATACCTTCTTGCTGCGCGACTTCCTCTTCTTCTGACTCGGATTCAAAATCCTCAATTCCCATCATCATATCTTCCATGGCTGCTTCTTCAATCTCCTTCGCCTTGTTTTCAGCCTCAGTTCGTAGCCGCTTCCGTTCCTTCACTTCATAAAGGGCAAGCTCTGCTCCTTCAAGATGCACTTTTTTCGTCATGGTACAGGATATACTTTTGTCTGTCGAAGAACTTTTCGCAAGATTTATTACACGAGATGCAAACGACGTTTCCGGCGTTGTTGTTGTGAAAATAATGCTGTTCCGGGGATCAGGGGCCCAGCGAATAAATATATTTTTAGCGAAGCCACATTCGAGACTCGGTGAAGTTGCCAACACCACCTGAATGTACAAAGCGAAGATTTACTCTCTTTTTTACACGCACAACTTTCGGTGCTTGCTTACCTTTGGGCTTGAAAGCGCATCTAGCTCTTCCAACGTGTGAACCAGATGAATATGACTGTAACACCCAAAAAGATGAGATAAGGCATTTAATCCAGCAAATCTGCTCTAACGAGGTAAAACATACGAGA
Source organism: Sclerospora graminicola (assembly GCA_001887855.2). Lineage (NCBI taxonomy): Eukaryota > Oomycota > Peronosporomycetes > Peronosporales > Peronosporaceae > Sclerospora > Sclerospora graminicola. The sequence goes on along the minus strand of MIQA02010463.1, from coordinate 8,352 downwards.
ACTGAAATGGATTCTGACGACCAACGTCAAAGTTCTTCGCTATACGGTCATTACACCACTCAAGCATTGCTTGCGCAGATTTTGGCGTATAATAACTCATATCGTGGAGCAGCGCGATGGGATCGCGTAGCCTATACACAGCAATATATTTTTCTATTACTCGGGCGATGCCAGCTTGACAAGACAAGTGTCAGCACGTACTTGTTTTGGATCCAGTACTGGTCCAGCACACGCATCAACTCGAGAACGCGCCCGGAGCTGTCCGTGGGAATTAATACATTTCCTCCATTTCGAACTGTATTTAAGATCTCCATCATAATCTGTCCGAAGTAAACAAAACCTCAAATTACTCTACTCTTTACATCAGTGACGTTAGCAACCAACAACCTTGCAGTCTCGGTCCTTCAACTTGGGCTGCTCCGCGTGAAGATTCATCGAGTCCGTAATAAGTAGTGTCGGGCGTCTGCACAAATTTTAAGTCCACAAAATTAGCATTATTCTCACACAACCGCTCTATCATTCTTAATCTCACGTAAAAGAGTCCAAGATTGTCTTCTGGAGCACGTGCTCGGATCGATGGTTGTAGTCTACAGCGTAAATGATATCATCCTGCCCATTAAGATGCAAACAAGCAGCAGCAATTAACCACAGGTCTGAACTAGCTTCTGAGTCTCACTCACCGTTTCCTTCATTATCCTCCAGAGTGCTCCACCAATGAGATGCCCTGCTACATGCGGCGTGATGACAATTCCTTCTCCCGAACTCGTTAGTGTCAGCTTTTCCGAGTACTTCAGCTGCTTGAAGTTCTCAAATACCAAATCCACATCATCTAAAGTGAAGAGCGAGAAGTCGCTGTCATGCTTCGTCTTGGCCTGGTACGCGTCATAAAGTGCAATCTGCCCCATACGGTGCACTGGCAATGTGCCATAGACCGGTGCGTTAAGTCCTAACTTGCCCATAGCGTAGGGCAATGCCCCCATGTGCGCCATGTCCAAGTGCGACACCAGCACCAGGTCGATGCGATCCACCACGCGCTGCAGGGGCCTCAGAAGTTCCACATCGTACTCGTCCGTCCAACCACAGTCCAATAAGATACAAACATCATCCACCTCCAGCAGGTAAGAACAGCAAGGTACGCTCGAATGCACGCCATAAAGAGGCGTGAAGGTGATTACCGCCATAGCACAACTACTGCTGTAGTACTTCTTAGGTTGGCTTTAATTGTCCGACAAAGATTGTCCAATTGAAGAACCCCTGAAAGCGATTGGAAGAAAAATTGACAAAATTGTGTACTATGGGCGGCAGCAGCAGCAAGCGCTCCGAGACGTCGAATGATAACCAGCCAAGCCCGACCAGAAAAGCTATTTCTGCCAAGGACGAGGTGTTTGGTATGGTGCTGGATGGTCTGATGCTTTACACCATGTACCAAGCATCGAAGTACCTCTACAAGGCAAGCAAACCTTTTTATTTTTTTGGCGTTGAAAAATTAATGGTGGTCATCAACGTACGCAGCAATTTAAACCGATGATGGACGATTGGAGTAACGGTCAAGACGGCCAGGCTAAGCTACACAAGCGATTGAAACGCACGGGTCGCCGCGTAATTAACACCAACTACTTCGAGAACGTCATCGCCGGAGACATTGTGGATCCGCAGGACATCGACGTATCTTTTGATGATATTGGGGGACTGGAGCGCCAGAAACGCGACATACATGACCTGGTGGTGCTACCACTCAAAAGCCCCGAATTTTTCGCGTCACGTGGAAACCTGCTTACAGCCCCCAAGGGTATTTTGCTTTACGGAAAGCCCGGGACAGGAAAGACCATGCTAGCAAAGGCGATAGCCAAAGAATCGGGCGCTTTCTTTATTGACCTTAAGATTAGCACCATCATGAGTAAATGGTTCGGTGAGTCGCAGAAGCTCGTGCGTGCTGCGTTTTCGCTGGCTCGGAAATTGGCACCATGCATCATATTTATTGATGAAGTTGACTCGTTCATGGGGAAACGAGGCGGCTTTGCCGATCCTGTGTTTGCATCCATGAAAACGGTGAGCTTAGGACGAGCTATGCAAACATATGCTGAGTTTTGTAATTTGACGCGTGTTTCGTTCAACTACAGGAATTCTTAGCGCTCTGGGATGGTTTCACTGAAATGAGCAATGAAAAAGACCACGGTTTTGGTGTTATTGTCATGGGTGCAACTAATCGCCCAGGCGATGTCGATCCAGCCTTCCTTCGCCGCATGCCTCGCACATTTGAGATTGGACTACCCACTCAACCACAGCGGGAGAAGATTCTTCGACTTCAGCTCAAGACGGAGCAAACAAACGACGATTTTGATTTCACAAAGCTCGCGACTGACACGATGCATTATAGCGGTAGCGATTTAAAGGAGCTGTGTCGAGCTGCCCTTATGATCCCGCTTCGAGAACATATTGAACGTTGCCGTTCAACAGCAAAAGAACAAGCGGCGAAAACTCAGCCCGCAGAAGGCACGATGCCCCAAATTTACGCTGAGTCATCTCAGCCGGAGCCTCCTACAATGCGTCCCCTGTCTATGGCTGATTTTGATGAGGCACGAACGATGGTGCAACCGACAGGTGCAACAGCATATGCGTACGAAAATACACCGGAGGAGAAGCCTATTCGGCAAGGGTCCACTGGGCCTGGAATGTACATTGACCCGGACATGTTCAAGGCGATTATAGCTGCTGGGCTACAAAACTTAATGCAGCCGAACCGTAATATCCCACGGGCTAATGAGTAATCTGTGAAGAAAGAAAGGTTATGTTAGACGAATAAACGCTTCCTGAGAATGAAGTTTTGGTGCTGGGCTGGCGCGTCCACTTGCGCGATGCCAAGCAATTGCGGCGACGATTGACAATAAATGCGAATTGGTTCACTACTAATGAGTTTGTGGCTATTTTGCTCCACAAATTGGACTTCGTCTGTTGGCACTGTCACATTCCTGCCATGCAACCATTGCTGGGTTGTCTGCCGAGGCAACTTCACAAATGGAAGATGTTGTAGCATCCTCTCGATCGGCTCATGAGGGAACTCTCCTAGCTATTACAAACAAAACAGCAAAAGGCTTTAAAGCCAAGCACTGAGTCTCATTAAAGAAACCACGTACCTCAACTTGATCTCGAATTTCATCGATGCTTAGGCTATCGGCGATAGCGAAAGCCCCACTTCGAGTCCTCTCCAGCTTAACCAATGTTCCTCCAGCATAATATTCGCCGGCAGGGTTACGTAAATTGCAAGAGGAATGCAACTGTTCAGGAGGAATAACAAATGCCTCTCCGCATTCGCGTGCAATTGATCGAATGTACGTGCCTCCTCCGCAGAAAACATCAATCTCTATCTGTCACCCCTTCATTAGCTCTCCTCACCGGCACACAGTATCCTAAATCTGCTACAAGGGTACCTCTGGAAAATTTCCCTGCGTAAAATTCTGAACAGCGATTTGCTTGATATGTACTCGTCGCGGCTTAACGTCAAAGTCCTGCGTGGCATACATCAACAGCATTCTCTCGTCAGCTCTACTGTTTCCATTCACCAAGCAATTCGAGCCAATCCTCACCTTATTTGCTCTCGCCAGTTTGTACAATCGTACACCATCTTTTTTAATAGCGCTGACTCGTGGAGGGACTTGATCGATCTCCCCGATAAACCTACAGCAAATAGATTCTGTCACTATTTCATCTCATGGAAGTTTTAACTCTCCCAGTTTTGCCACCTCTGCAAGATGAACTCCACCATCGGTTTATTAATCCATGGTACCGGAATTTGCGTCAGAATGTTTCCAGTTATGTCATCCGTGTCAGTGGTGACTCCTAGACGGATCACGCCCCTATACTCCTTCCCAGTCGTTAAGTACTGCAAAAAGCGCGTGGCTCGACCCACAGCAATCGTTAGAACTCCCGTTGCCATGGGATCCAAAGTACCACCATGTCCAACTTGACGCGTGCCAAACACGCGCCGTATCGCATCCACGCATTGATGCGACGTTAGCCCTGCAGGCTTCCGGACGTTTAGGAAGCCACTCAATTTCATAAATACGGTATGCGCTCTATTTCTATCAATCAAAAAGAGACTGTTTATTATCAGTGCACACGCATGGATGAAGGTTTTCAACGTGGCGGAGAAGCCGTCGGTGGCCAAAGAGATCGCCACGATTTTGTCTTGTGGTCGCTTTGAGCGTGTGCGTTTGTTTACACTGTCATCTCTGTCACTTACTAGTTATCTATACTAAGTGTTGATGCCTTCATCATTGTCCGTATTAAAGCGCGCCGGGTTCTCCAAGTACAATGCACTTTTCGAGTTTCCGTACAAAATTGGAGGCCAACAGGTCCAAATGGTCGTAACTTCCGTCTCAGGTCATATTATGGAGCTAGAATTCGATATAAGTGTCAGAAGTTGGCAATCGTGCGATCCAGTGGAGCTTTTCACTGCCCCAGTAACTAAGAGGATACGCAACGATGAGACGCAGAAACAGATTGAAAAGACGCTACTGAAGGAGGCAAGACAGAGTCAGGTATACTGCGCCATATCATCAATAAGCAGAGAGTTCTTACTGCAAAGACCGACTAACCGACTTCTTTTTGCTAAAAAAGTGAAGTGGCTGGTGCTTTGGCTGGATTGCGATCGAGAAGGAGAGAATATTGCTTACGAAGTCAAAGACATCTGTGCAAGAGTTAATCGAAAATTACGCGTTTCCCGTGCTCGCTTTTCAGCGTTAATCCCTCGCGACATTATTCATGCAGTGCAACATTTATCGGAACCAAACGAGAAACTCTCACTTGCGGTTGATGCTCGATCTGAAATCGATTTAAGGATCGGTGCAGCATTCACAAGATTTCAGACCATGCGCATCCAGAGCAAGTTTCCAACAATCAAACAGGATCAGAAGGTGCTTAGTTATGGTCCTTGCCAGTTTCCTACCCTCGGCTTCGTCGTGAATCGATTTCTTGAGATACAAAGTTTTGAGCAAGAAACATATTATTACATCAGCGTAACACATCAGCATAGCAACCAACCAGACACACCCACTACGACGTTTAAATGGAAGCGTAAACACCTTTTTGACCGCATGGTGTGCTTGTGTATCTACGAATGTTTGGTAGAAAGCCAAACAGCAACAATCGAGGCAGTTGCCAAGCGTCCCTCTTGGAAAAAAAAGCCGTTTCCACTTACCACAGTCGAGTTACAGAAGAGGGCATCGAGGTGGTTGCGGATATCATCAGAAGCAACAATGAAAGCAGCAGAAAGTTTGTACAACAAGGGTTTAATTAGTTATCCACGCACAGAGACGAGCAAATTCAAAGAGGGCACGGATCTCATCGGCTTAATTCGGCTGCACGAAAATCATCAACAATGGGGAAATTATGTGTCATGTCAGCTATTCGACGGAGGGAAGTACGAAGTGCCTCGTTCCGGAAACTCGGACGATCAAGCACATCCTCCAATTCATCCCACGAAAAGTGTTGACCTTAATACGTTAACAGACCCGAACGAGAAGAAGGTTTACGAATTTGTCACTCTACATTTTCTAGCGTGCTGTAGTCGGGATGCCAAGGGTAGCGAGACAAATGTCGTGATGCGAATACTGGATGAGAGCTTTACAGCGTCTGGCCTTATGGTGGAAGAGCGAAATTACTTGCATATTTATAAGTATGAGAAATGGAAGGCATCTACCATTCCTGTTTACCAGCAAGGGGATGTGTTTCGACCGTCAACGCTTGTAATGCTGTCGGGGCAGACAAACCCGCCACCTCTTTTGTCAGAAGCTGACTTGATTGCCAAAATGGATTCAAACGGAATTGGCACAGACGCCACTATTGCAGAGCACATCAAAACCATTTTGAAACGTGAGTATGTCGTCAAGGTCAACAACAATACTCAGTTTAAGCCGACAACGCTGGGCTTGGCGCTAGTTTTATCGTATGAGAATATGGGACTCGAGTTGGCAAAACCGATTCTTCGTGCAGCGGTACGTTCGACAATGTATTCATTTCTAGATTGTGGAACTGATTGGTGTTCTTTGTTACTTTCAGATGGAGAGCGATTGTAAGGCCATTTCGTTGGGAAAAAAACACAAGAAAGAAGTGGTGCAATCCTGCATAGACCAGGTTTTTCATTGTTTGACATCATCTGTTGTCGCATGTGTACTGAATTCCAAAATGTGTTTGCCACCAGATGAGAAACATTTTTATTGAGGTTACGCGTCGTGCCACTGTGCTAGATCAAACATTCTCGGAACAGTTTGGCCAAGCAGCGAACGGCAACACACACCCGCATTGGGAGGTTCAAGGAGGGGAAACTAGTGGAATAGTTGACACCGCAAACCAAGAAATTCGCCATAATCGTCAACGAAGTCCACCACCTTCATCGATTCATCCTCAGACACAAGGTCGAGAACCACTCAATAACCCAAGCGAAACTACAGACGCTCCCCTTTGCGATGTCCACGGTTTACCTTGCGTCAAAAGAGCGGTGAGTCGTGTTGGGCCGAATACAGGGCGCATGTTTTTCGTATGCTCGCTGCCTCAAGGGGAGCAATGCAACTTTTTTGCTTGGGTATCGAGCTCGAACCCACATGATAAACCCGAGGTAAAGTGTCCAGGTCACGATGAGCCATGCGTCGAGAGGACAGTGAGCAAGGAGGGTCCAAATAAAGGACGACAGTTTTATACCTGCCGTCGTAGCCAAACAGACAATAGCTGCGGGTACTTTCAGTGGAAGGATGAAGGTTTAGACGCACGCAGTATGTCAGGGACACAGCCTGCTCCAAGAGTTGCTGGTGCGTTGAACATTACTCCGATGTGCACCGGACATAACATTGCTTGCGTCTTGCGCACAGCCAGAAAGGCTGGTCCAAACCAGAATCGCAAGTTTTATTCGTGCCCTTTTCAGGGGACAGATAATTGTGGGTATTTTGAGTGGAAGGACGACATGTGCCAGTATCCGTCAATTCCGATTTCCGAAATCAACAGAGGTGGAAGTGAGGTGCCTAATTGTGAGTGTGGCTTGCCTGGTGTCTTGTTAACGTGTAAAAATGGAGTGAATGCGGGCCGGACCTTCTACAAGTGTCCTAACGTGCAGACAAGTCAATGTAAATTTTTCCAATGGGGTTCATAGTGCCCACCGTTTCAGTAACTAAAAAGTCATGTTCCAGCGTCGTGATTAGCGATAGCGAGTCCTTATGTCTGGACCAATCTTTTCGAAGTTTCCATCATAGCCGCTACTATTGGCATGGGCAGCTGGCGTGCTTTGGGTCGCCTTTCCTCGCACGAAAAGAAGAACGCCGCCAGTGTCGCCAAATCAGAATCTTCTTTATTTTTCATGCGATCTGCGTAGTAAAGTAAATCCTTCACAATGTCCACGTTCTCGTCTCCTAGGACCTCCTGCTTAATCGTTATGTACTCGGACAGCTGCTCTACGGGATCTGTATGCTCCAGAATGTGCTTCATCGCGTCAATTCGCTGCTGCATATCTTTTTCCGCTTTTTGCATTCCTTTTTCAATTGCTATAATGCGCCGCAGATAATGGTGACGCTCGAATTCGTCCGACTGAAACTGTTCGTGTCCCGTTTCATCGGATTTAGAGACAGCGCCCACTGGACGATAAAGCTGATCGACGATAAGGGCTTCATCCTGACTCGTTTCTGCAATGTGGCGCTGAATCTGCGTCTCTAAGTCAACGGACTCGCCCAGGTCGTCGTCGTAAACTCCGGCAGCATCAAGGGGAAGGATACTAGTATTGTCCATTGTTGACTTTTACCGTACAGTACAGTAAACCCCTGTGCCTGTTTTAGTAGTAAAATGTAGTCCAATTAGTCTTAACTATTAGCTACTATGTACATATGAAACCTAGTATGTAATATAGGCTCAGAAACTTTCTGTTGCGAATATAATTTCAAATGTTCATTGCGTACAAGAAGAAGGGATCGACTGAAATCCAGTCCAGGCATCTCTTACCCAATCCAGCACCGACCCAGACAACATATCAACACCCAGGACAACTAGTATCCACCAGAAGTTTACCTCTCCAAATAAGCCTACCTTAGATTTACATTCTAAATTAACATGTTTCATAGTAGCTAATAGTTAAGACTAATTCACTACATTAATTATATATGATATTATTTTATCTATTATATTATATATATTATTATATATTAATTTATAATTCATTATTATATTATTATTAGGCTCAGAACGTATGGAATCTATGACTTGCACTCTCTGAGTATCACTTGGTCGATAAACTTGTAATGATCTCGAAATGGCGATATCAACTTGGTTGTGTTGATGGAGATGGGTCTGGTGCTGGCTGATAGTGAAATAAGC
>MIQA02010462.1:0-17202 GCA_001887855.2 Sclerospora graminicola | reverse complement strand
ATATTAATAAATATACTTAAGAGATTAATTACTAAATTAATTAGTCTTTGTTAAAGTTTATCTAAGGTAAACTAAGGAGGACCAATTTTATATTTGGTCCTACTCAATTGCACGCTTCCTCACTGCAATTTCACAGTGTGAGCCGCGTAACAGTTGCCCTGTTACATACACCAACCCCCATTTGACAAAAGTGTTTCGACAGGATCGAGAAAATAATTCCTACGCGTTCCAAGGTATGATTCCACGACATATGCAAACCATAAATATTGCTGTTGACACGATCCCTCGTCACGGATTAATGTCGGCGCAAATGGAAGCCTTCTGGGGATCATTCAACTGGGCGGGAGCCCTTGGATTAGGGATGAACGTGTAGTAACCCTTGTGGCGAGGAAATTTGATAGAATTCTTGAAGCAGTCATCTTTGCTTTAAGAATTCGAAGGATTTCCAGCGATGAATATTCATGGTAAGTGCAAATATCTCATCCCATTTTACATACCTATGCTAAGTTACGGCGATGACTCGCCAAGAGTGGAGATAGGTCAATATATTGGTAACCCTCCTACGATACAACTTGTTCGAGGACCAGAGATTCTCCAGAGATGTCAATGGAGATTAATTGAAAAAGGACTATTAGAGGAACGTGAGAGCATTAACGTCACTCCTTCGTTGATGCCCATATCCACGTTGACACCATATGATTCGCCCCATATTAGTTACTGCCTGGTATATCCTGAGCTATTCTCCCGGGCTGTAAAAGTAACCGCCCTTATTAAAAGAAAAGAATTGACCATTCTTTAGAAGAGAGCCAAGAATTGGTACGATTAAGACAACAACCGTGCGCATTATATTGGAAAGTGTTACCGACTGATCAAAAGGAAATAGCTAATTGGAATGAAAGTCGTGGTATGTAAGCCACATCCAATTCTTCACAGATTCCCTTGGCCTTAAGATGACGATACCCGTTCCTTCTGGAGGATACCAGCACAAATAAGGAATTCGATGGCAAAGGAAATACCATCCAAAATACAGAAATCGTCTGATCGAAGAATGCGCGATTCATGGTGGATGTTTATACATAATCACCCCCCAAAATATCTGGAAACAAGGGCATATTCTGACCGACTATCAAGTCTGGGTAATCTCTATAGAATGGTCACTATGCAGATAAACACATTCTACAACACCGACTCCGTTGTCGACAAATGTATTTTAGATGATGTGTGTGGCAGCAACAGATCTGACGCGGCGCATATTGTGTGCGGATGTGAGAGGGCACAACATGTCTTGACTCGTTTCATAGCTCATTCAACTGGAGTAACAGCCGGAAATAACGGACTACTCCAACATTAAGCTGCTATAGCATTGCGTAAACCACCGGAAATCTCATCTGTATTACAACAAGCGATGATGGGGAAATACAGCCTAAATCTACACGATATCAGGACCAAATAGAAAGACTTTGGTGGGGATTAAGTGGAATAGCTCAGGAATGGATGTGGCAACTGCGCAATCAGGTGGTCTTTGAAGGTAAACGTAAAAGTCAAAGGGAACATATTGGATTTATTTTGACCCAGTGTAAATCACAACTCTTCTCCGTGGCAGCTTTTGAGAATAGGTCTCATTTCAGAGACGGCGGAAGGAGGTTCCGCTAATGTTTGCAGTGCTATTTCAACACCATCGCTCTCGATGTCGCAACATAACAATCTTCCCGACGAAATTCCAGCCTCTCTCTACGAACCGGAGTTAGTGACGCGAATTCATTAGTTTATAATAGCCAATAGCTAAGACTAAGTGTGCTGATAGCTACCCCACACCCGTTCGATAAATGAACCACACACCCAGATCTGACCAATCAAAAGAAACGGACGCGTATTCAACACCGGGAACATTTTGACTGCACTGCCACTTGTACTCACTAATTCAAATGCCAAGTAGTCTATCTATTGATATTTTTTTCTACGACAGCGTAGTGACAGTAAACAATAAACAAGTCCCCTTTCCAGATAGAAATTCCGCCTTACAGACATCCCAGTTTTTTTCTATTCAACAGTGTTCAAGTGAAGCATTAATCTGTTATGCTAATCTATGGCAGTGAACAGGACAAGTTCTGATATTGTGCCCTTTTTCATGGCACTCCCCGCAGGTACGCTTCCATTGGTCTGCACTTCATCTCGCTCCACATATTCGGATCTCGCTGTGAGGAATTTGAACTCGCGTGGGTACTTACCTTGAGGACGGCCGCGCCCTTGAATTATGTCAGGTCTGCAATCAACCCTAATTGCCACATCTCTGATGCATCAGCTCCATTAGGAACTGTTTGTGCCATTGAATGTTCCGCAGAGGAAAAGGCACTCGACAGTAATTTGTGGGGTGAGTCATTGTTTGATTTCTCCACGAGATTAAAATGAATAAGCGAGTCCTGAAACGCTTTTTTGTATTGATTGCTTTTGATAAAGTGCTCAAACCACGACAATCTTATCATTGTGAAAATCTCTTGCTGCGCCTTGATATAAAGCGTTTTTGCCATAGGTTGTATGGGGTTCAAACTTTTCATCAAAGCGACGACTAGCCACTGCCAGGTACAAATCGTTTTTGGTCGAAAGTGTAACGGCCTGCAAATCGTTTTGCGCCTTGTCTACAAGCACACATGCCAATCGGCAAAATAGTTCGTATTTCGCTTCTTCTAAAAAAGGCTTGAGCACATTTTCCCTATGGAGACAAAAGTAAAGTTCAAAATGTTGTCAACTTTGCATGAAAAAAGTAGTAAGTAGTGAACTGCACTGTGGTTGCTGCAAAACTCGCCCATCTTCTGTCTGAAAACGAATTTGTAGCTATTCGTCACTCTTTAGAAATCGTGGCATATCTTCTCGCGTCAGTCGATATTACGCCAACTTTTGGATGGGAAAGAAGCTGCCATTAACTCTGTCAGACGTCTCAATATTGTTCTTCAAAATTTTCCAGCTCTGGTGTAGGCTCAAGCGTTGTGGAAATCTGAAACTCGGATGCATTGTCAATACACTTGAATCAAATCTTGCGCGTCTTTTCTCGTCGTTTAAGTGCATACACCGTCTGGAGCTGCTCAATATTCATAAAAAATAGGAGCACTTGGTGATAATTATTGTGTGTAGCATCTTTGGGAATATCCGTTGTCATTGTCAGAGGTATGACAACTTTTTGCATCTTTAACGATTTCCCTCAATGTGAACGGCACGTGACCCTGTAGCTTCTGGTAACTTGTCGTGTCTAAGTTCACAGGTTGCCGTTCTTTATCTCGTCGGCGACGTTTTTCTTTCCAGATGCTTCCATTTCAAGCTATTGGTGCGCAACATTTTACGCAGCTTGGAGCTTACAGGGAAAGGATATAATACCTCTGGAGTCGCGCTCTTGGTCGAGGAGCTCCTGCTTGCCAAGCGCATTGAGTTTCTTCGCACTTTTGACGTTGGACTTGAACCTACGACATTGAGAGAAAAATTTATTGACGCATCGCCGGCACTAGAGTCTTCCTGGCTCGATTTATTGTCACCAAAGAGCCAAGTTTCGACACTTACGTCCGCATTGGCGATGGAAACGTTTTTGTGTTGATAAATGCTCTACAGGTGGTATATTAAGCTTAGGACTTTTTGTAGCAAATGCCACAGTTTTAGTTTAATACGCGTCCGTTGCTTCTGATCGGTCAGATCTGGGGTGTGTGGTCCATTTATTAAAAGGGCGTGGTACAGCGTAAATCTAAATAGACTATCATAATAATTATTACTTCCTCCGGGGCAAAATAAACGCACGATCGGAATATACAGGTGCCCAAAATAAAGGCAGCAAATCTAAATTGATAGTATCGGATTATCATCTTATACAAATATTCACTATAGGGGTTCATAATCAGAAGAGAAAGCGCGAACTATTGAAAACGGCACATAAAAACTTAGAAATTATAAAAAATAACAAGTAACAATTCAATAGAGTACCATGGTCAGACCACAGCAGCTAGAACATCTTCTTAGCTTATATGTGTTGATGTAGTAATCCACTTGCCTCGTAGTCTCTCTAACGGCACTGTTACCGATACAGTTATTTGCATGCTTTCAGTACGTCCTGATTGTCATATTGGACTAGGGCGGGAGCTTTCTTGTCGACCACCGCTCGCTGTGTCCATTCATTCCGACGTAGCGTCGGTCCTAGGATGAGATTCAATGAGAAAAATATATTAACAGAAAGAGGTGATCTAGCGCTTTCTTTTCATCCAATCCAAGTTCTCTAAAACGTAATTTTGAGCCAATTACGAGTGACTTTGTGTATATGTTGCGCTTATTTTGCCCCGGAGGAAGTATTATTATTGTTATTTAGACATACTTGAAGTACCCTTACCGGTAGATTGAGTATATCTTGACCCTTTTCGTATCGGCTTCAAGATATCGAACCAACACAGGTATGAGAGCACGGTGATGTTTTAGCTGATTATCTGGTATGGTTCCTTTATACGGCCAGGACTATGCTATTAAACACTTACTACCAGCGAGGAGTAACGAGTCCAAGATGCGCATTAGATGAAAACTGCGTTGGCAGGTCCTCGGACATCTTTCATATATTCTGGGGTTGTAAGAGAGCCCGGGCCTTCTGGACAAGATTACTTCGGCACTGGCTGGGGAGTGCTATCAGAGAGGATCAGGTGGTGGATTATGTGCATGCTGTCACTATGAAGGAGGCCCCTCCGTTAGGGAGAAATTTAAAACAGGCGATGATGTTAAATTACGGATGGTATGATAACTCATATGTCAGAGTATTTGAACGGATTTGGGCAGGGGTTTGTGGAATAGCCATAGCTTTGCTCTGGCAGCTACGAAACCAAGCTGTTTTCCAAGGGCAGACCAAGAACGCCTACGAGCATCTAGACTTTATCTGGAAACAATGCAGAGCTCAACTAGATTCGGTAGCAGCTTTCGAGAAACAATCAGCATCGACGAGGGAGGACGGGATCCGACTACAAATTAGTTTAAAGTGCTTATACAACCAGGAGCCAGCACCAGATCACACCCAGTCTCGACGCAATCAGGATAATTCAAGTCAAGAGTAGTGAGTCAGTATATATGCCATCCATCAGCTGATCCTAATTTGCATACTAGATTTTCTATGTTTATAGTAGCTAATAGTTAAGAATAATTAGACTACATTTGACTACTATTCTCTTGACCCTTTTCGTAGCACACATCCTAGTTGCAGATTTCCAAATGTAACGTTACCGTCTGTCATAGCCGACACACACGGGGACAATAACGACTGTACATATTAATGATTTGTTTTGGAAAGGTTTTAATTAGAAAATGGGTAAGAAATTCTGGGCAAAACGACACATTGGGCAACTTGAAGGTTATGATGATCAGGAAGGGGTTTACACTGCCATCCCTCTCAGATCGTTAATACGTACGTGCATTGTGGCTTCTACTTTCACTGTGTTTCATCCGACCGCGCGCCATCGATTTGACAATGGCGTGATGTCCACTCAAATGTGTCACTTGTATCCCTTACCCAAAACTGATCGAGTGTGATTGGCTAAGAGTTTGTGTTGGTTATAACAATTTGTATGGTATGACAAATGTTATTTGGTAGTTACTTGTTTTTTTGTGAATACTTTTGATGATGATGGTGATGAAAATGTAGTCTAATTAGCATCTAACTATTAGTTACTTTGTAAGTCTTAATCCTTGAGACTAATCGCTGCTCAGGAACTTCAACAAGTCCAGACGGGTTGGTCTCCAAGTATCCTAAGAAGTATCTTCTCGCTAACGAAAGCGGTGTTGGGTAGATGTTAGAAACGCACTGGATACATGACTGTAGACGCAGACTTTCCTCACTTTTTGCTGGCTGTCGTTGCTCAAGTGCAGTGCTTAGCACTATGTGAGCTCTTCCTTTGGTCCCCAGGAAAGTAATAGCTTTCTGGAGTCCGTAACTTTCTGTAAACGTCGCCACACTTCCGTTTTCCTTAAAACTGGCTCGATGCCGGAGCTTTGTGTGTCCTGGTCATAGTCCACTGACACCGTTATAACGGCAGACGGTGGACTCACTTGTCCTTGTTGGTCGTGTTGGCACAGAGTGCCCCGGTCGTGGAGGGGGGCCCAGGCCCCGGGCCCGGGACGTCCGTCCTTACGCTTTGGTCTCTCCTTCTCCTCGTCCAACATTTGTTGGGTGAGGGCTTGCGTTGTAGCGCTACGTATAAAAATACGATATCCTTCCATATTGCATAATATCCGTCAGTTGGGTTTTCCGAATATCGTGCACCGGATAGTGTGATCGCAATTTGGTTTTTGCGTCGAACTTCTCTCACTATAAGCAGAAATGACCTCCACTTTGCCGTCCAAAAAATTACGTGTCTTGTGTTTGCATGGCTTTCGGACTAATTGCCAAGTGATGGAAAGTCAGACACGTGGTCTTCGTGATGCATTGGGACCAAACACTGAGTTTGTTTTCCTCAACGGGCCATTTGAAGCCCGCGGACCGACGGATGAGATCGTTGAGCGAGTGTTTGGGCACACGGCACCATTCTATGAATGGTGGGCATCTCGATATCTTGAAAAGGAAGAGAAAGAGGACATTGAGGCGGAAGAGGGCGTACCACGAGGCACGACGAAACACTGGTGTCTCCAATTTGAGGACATTGACCAAGCGATTGAAGAAATGGACGAAAAACTGAATGAACTGGGCGAATTTGATTTGGCCGTAGGCTTTTCGCAGGGCTCCATCATGCTTACGATTCTCTCCATGTGGTATCTCCAGAAAAGCAATAAGCGATGGTGGAAGCTTGTGCTCTGTGTATGCGGCGTCTGTCCGAGAGGAATTAACGTACGAGAATTGTTTGAGACGCACGAGGGAGAAAAGGTGGCAGTGCCATTCCCATCAATTCATGTGGTGGGACGAACGGATAATATGTATGAAGATTCGTTGTTGCTTAAAGAAATGTACGTAGAGCACGCCAAAGGGAGCCCGATGAAGAGGCTGTTAATGGAACATGAAGGAGGCCACAAGTTTCCGTCGCCTGAACGACATCCAAATTTTTATGCAGACTTAGCGAATGCAATCTGGCAGTTCTTTAAAGACACAAACCAGAGCTCGGTAGCAAGACTTTAAACTTATGAACATTTGCCGAAAAATGCTGTATGACCGACCGTATTTGCCAATTTGCGTATTTCTGTCTTACTATAATTCATGTAGAGCTTCAGCCAGTCCACAGTCTCGTCGTTGCTGAAGCGCATGAAGTTGCCCCTGCACACAGTAGTTTTCATGGCATCGACTGCTCTCAAGGGAAATGCCATGTGTCATTCGCGCCAACAATGTGACCACAATAGGTGGCAAGTCAAGTAGGAAACAAGCCAGAGCTGCAAGGGTGTCTAGCTACAGTTTAGCGACAAAACGTTCCATGGTCTTGTCATCATTTGCATCCCGATTGGCAACGTTAGATTGTGTTGACCAACACTCTTTGAGTTCCCAATACCCGCGTTAGATTGTCGTGACCAACACTCTTGTCCATTGGTATCCCAAATGCCCCCTGTCCTTTATCTCCTTCTACTTGTCCTCCTGTCAGCATCCAATGCCTCCCAATCTATTCAAACTCCACCACCTTCTGTCAACCGAATGCCTCAGGCTCACAAATCCTCTGCGTCTGATTCTGCTGCATTCAACACGTCGTTTCCAGTAGACTCCTCGTGCGATTTCACTCACTTGCATCCTCGACGTTACGCTGGGTATCACCTTCCCGTCCACTCAACAATCTCGATTGACGGCGTGTTGGACGAGAACGTATGGAGAGAAGTGCCTTGGAGCGAAACGTTTCAAGACATTCGTGGTCCCGCGTTTTGGACCCAGCCATGGTTTGCTACAAAAGTTAAGCTTCGGTACGACCACGCATTCCTCTATATCGGCGCGTATCTCGAAGAAACAGCTGTGTGGGCCAATGTCTCCAAACGTAATGATGTCATTTTTAACGATAACGACTTTGAAGTGTTTGTGGACCCTGACGGAAGTACACACAACTATAAGGAATTTGAGCTCAATGCTCGCAATGCAACGTGGAATCTATGGCTTAATCGTCCGTACAGAGATGGGGGCCATGAAAACAGCACCAGAGTCGATCCGCAACATGGTTTCGATATGATCAACCATGGCATGCGCTCTGCCGTCTTTGTGAAAGGACATATTAATGATCCAGGTACGTTTTACAGCTGCGATCGTGTACTTACTACTGTAGTACGTTAACGTGGATACATGAATGTCTGGAAGGGGAGCAACTACACTACTGGACAGCTGAGATCGCGTTACCGTTCTCCCAACTGGCCTTATATTCCAAGGCCCACGTACCTCCTCGTCCTCATTCCTCGTGGAGAATTAACTTCTCGCGCGTCGAGTGGCCTGTTCGTGTCGTTCTTGATAGCCACACGGGGAGTCAACACTATGAAAAGATCAGTACTTTAAGCGAGGAAAATTGGGTCTGGAGTGCGCAGTTTGCTGTCGACATGCATCGACCCGAATGGTGGGGATACCTTTATTTTCGCCCGCATGACGAACGCCCAGTTACCACTGGTGAGCATGGCATTCCATTTGATCGCGAGTGGGGTGTGCGATTCGTCAGTTTCCAGTACTATTACGCCCAGCATGCTTTTCACAAGGTAGAGGGGGTGTACGCGTCGTCTTTAGAACGTTTGTTCCCGCATTTTATCCATCGGGAGGCTTACCCGTGCGTCAAATTGCTGGATGTCAGTGCATCAGCGAGCACGTTCCGTGCTCGAATCGGACTGAACGATGCGTCCGAGTTTGTGGCAGTGATTCAAAATGATGGCTACATTATGGTGGAGAAAGTGAATTTTAACGTGACGGCCATCGAGTGAAGAAGATCAGGATATTGTGACTAACCTAAGTTTATATATAGTATTAGAAAGAATAGGGGCGTTTGTCTACTATCAGTAGCCTGTCAACTAACTATGCAAAGTAGATCCACATACTAAACGTCACAGATAAAGCAGCAATTCCACTGCCGGCAACGAGCATATTGACCCACATGGGCTTGACAACTTCCGTTGCATCAAGTTTAAACACCTTGTCCCAGTGAATCATATACTGGCGCACTTCTTCGGGTGGAAGGTTCTTGTGTCGTGTCAGTAGACTCACGGTGACACACACGACCATGGAAGTCAACCAAAGGAGCAAGGCAAAGTGCTGGAAATTCATATAAAAGAACGTGTTGACAAGTGTCGGGAGCTTTCCATCCAAACTGTCGTCCTTGATAGTGACAAAAATCAACCGGGAAAAGCCAAGTAAACCACCGACAACCATGGCAGAGAAGGCGCCATAGACATTAGCTGGCTGCCACGTCACGCCTAGCACGAGCACGATCCCGATGGGAGGGGTCAAATAGCTTTGAATCTCGACAATTTGTTCATAGAGCCCCGTGCCATTGCGCATGATGGGGATCCAACAAAAACTCGCGACGGCAAAGGCGACAATGCTCATGCGACCAACCCACAAGAGTTGCTTATGTGACGCATCGGGTCGTAACTTGAGGTAAATGTCGTTTGTGACAACAGACGACCCTGCTGCGAACACAGAAGCCAAGCACGACATCATGGCGGTGATGACGCTGGAAATCATGAGACCAACGATGCCATGGGGCATCATTTCAGTGAGCAAAGTCGGGTACGCAGCGTCTGTGCCGTCTTTAATCTTGCTAAAGTCAAAGTAAATGCTCGCAATGATGCCCGGGATAACAATGAGGAAAGGAGGAAGAACTTTGAGCATACTGGCAAACGAGCAGCCTGCTTTGGCATTGGCCGTGTCTTTAGCCGACAAGACACGCTGGACCAGGTCTTGATCCATACACCAATACCAGATCGATCCCAATGGCTGGCCAAAGATCATACCAGTCCAAGGATAATCAGGATCGCTAGTTGGTTTCCACAAGTGGAACCACGAGGAGCGATTCTGGTGGGCCAAGTTCTCTTCAATACCTTGAAAGCCTCCAATCTGATTGACGGAATACGAAAAGACGACGAGCCCACCAAGCGTAAAGACACACATTTGAAACAAATCCGTGTACATGACAGCACGCAGACCACCAGCGATGCTATACAAGGAACTGAGGGCGATACAGACACCCGCCCCCAAGTAGAGATTCCAACCTAACGTTGCTTGGAACACGACGGCAGCACCATAGATACTTGCACTCATTTTGGTCAAGACGTACATGATGACGGTAATGAGTGACAAGTAGTGGCGACAAGGCGCCCCGAAGCGATATTCAAGAAACTCGGGGGTCGTATAGACACCGCAGCGCCGGTAAATGGGTGAGAAGATCCAGCCCAAGCACAAGATTAAAATGGCCGCGTACCACTCGTACATAGCCACGGCAATGCCACGCCGCGCTCCGTCTCCAGCCATGCCTACAAAGTGTTCAGCACCAATATTACTAGCAAAGAGTGCGCCCCCGACAAAATACCATTGCATGCCACGATCAGCTAAGAAGAAGTTGGAGATTTCATTGATTTGATGAGATGGGCCATCGCGTGCACTCAACGAAGCTGAAGGACGCGGGAGCGAAATGACAGAGCCGCGCTCGTCGCCAGCAGGCAGTTTCTTGGATGGCGTGGCTTCCGACATCACATAGCCGTCACCCGGGGTCCCTAACACGAGGTCATCGGGCCGTTGCCTTCGACGAATGCACGGAAAGAACTTGGCCAAGTGGCTCTCGCCCGCTTGAATGGATGCAATCGTGGCAACGACTAAGGTACCACAGAGTACCATGACAATAATCGAAATATCGAGACCGTTGACTTTAGCACCATCAGATGTGTCGGGTACCCTTTGGGTATACAATTCGACCATGGTGTTGTGAATGGGGTGGGGACACACTTGGCAAGTTTGAAAATGAACCACCTCTGCAGGTGAAAAGTTCAACATTCGGACGGACAAAGCGAGGCCAAATTACAAGACAAACTGTTTATTCCCTTCCTTCCAGAAAATTCGCATTCAAAAGCTCAGCAAGCGAATCAAGTTGCTAGTCACAGCAACGGCCAAAGAGATTTGGTGGAGATTGCATACAGTGCTGAAGAGCATCGAAAGCCTGGTGACATCCCAACTGGTCTCTTTAGAAACTTCGAGAGCGCTTTTCGCCTATTTATTCACGGGCTTTAACCTGATTCCCATAACATGAAACTGTGTCGACGTTTACGACTCCTCAATGCGTCCTACTTCATAATTTATTATTGTAGCACCGAGATCCAGCCTTAAAAATATGACTGATATCGACTTCTGGATTGCTAGGTCAAATTTCGTATGAACACAGCATCTGTACGGCGCGATACTTGTGCGTCAAGATGAAGGACTTTGATACATGTACTTGGACGTTGAAGTAAACCACCAAAGAGGAGCCAGAAGACCGTTTTTATGTGAAGAGCCAGAGTGAGTAACCGTACCTCCCCAAACTGGTCAATACCGGTTGTTTCTTGCCAGCAGGGATCGGTATTAGTTAGTACTGTTAACTTACTAGAAATATCTGCATGCGATAGTACTATAACATAATACTTGAAGTATGTAATTGTGTTAGTCACAAGTAACACCACTACTACTTTTTAAAATTGGCCAATGTGACGATGCGGCCGATCGACAATCTCTGGTCACGGAATCTCTTCATTCCACAAAAAAAACGTCATACCATCAGCGATGAAGTGCTCTGGTACAAAGTACGAGATCCCGGACGATGATGATATTGTCATGAGTTTACAGTTAATACTTCGTAAATAAACAAATACCGGTACTGGACGTATTCGTATTTATTTCCAGGGGTATTTGTTCTCACAGCCCTGGCTATCTGAAAAGACGCAAGTTAGATTTGTACCCCATTCAGATGCCTCGTATCACGGTAGATCTGTTGCGGAAGCGAGCAGAACACAATGAAGGAATCATCTCCAGTCTCGAGGAAATTTCGTTGCATCAAGAAGAATTGGAAAGGATTGAAGTCATCGGGACATTATGTCGCCAGCTGCGAATTCTGTACCTGCAGAATAACATTATCGAAAAAATGGAAGACTTGACTCATTTCAAAAAGCTCGAGTATCTGAATTTGGCTCTCAACAACATCAGCAAAATTGAAGGACTGCAATGCTGTGAGTTTCTTCACAAGCTGGACCTCACGGTCAATTTCGTGGACTTTGACACGCTTGAAGAAAGTATCGACCACCTCAAGGCTCTGGAGCATCTACGAGAGCTTTACATGCTCGGGAATCCGTGTCAAGCCAACTGGGAGACGGGATTTAGGGACTATGTGGTTGCCTCCTTGCCTCAGCTGCAGCTTTTGGACGGCAAAGAGATTCATCGAAGCGATAGGATTAAAGCGTTGCAAGTATTTCCTGAACGACAAAAGTATGTGCGGAGAGAAGCCAAAAAGGTGCTGGCGAAAAAGACACTTGAAAGAGCTGCACTGAAGGACGAGGGAGTCATTGAAGTGGTGGATGGTCAAGCGACCGACATCTCGATGGATCGTGAGAAGAAGAAGAAGCAATCTATCATGGCGTCAACTGACAAAGTGCCAAACACACCGCACACTCGTCGCGCAATGTATCTGGAAATAGCCGAGCAAAAGGAAGAGGAAGAAGCTCGAAGACGTGAAAATCAACCAAGAGAGCGAGACACAGAAGCTGAGCATGAGGAAACGTTGCGGAAAACGCGCCAACGCGAACAAGAGCGAGAGGATGGATCGATTCGACAGTGTAATGAAGGCAAATGGACGTTCCGTCTCACGGACGAACTACTTGACATCATTGTAGAAGTGGATCTGCCTCGATTTATGGACACGTCGCTTATTGACGTTGATGTCCACCCTTCGTATCTCTCCATTGTGGCAAAAAATAAAATCCTACGGCTCAGGCTTCCCGAGCTAGTGCATTCGGACGCAGGAAAGGCAGAGAGGTCGAAGGTTACTGGCACTTTGCGATTAACACTCCCGAAGGCTCATATTACTCCGGCACAACGACAGCTACACGCGCAATCATACCGCGTTAAGCAGGAGACGAAGGAGACGAAGGAGCATACTAGGATGAAGAAATCCAACACTGGGACCAAGACACGGCGCTCGAAAATTGCAGATGAGGTGGAGATTTGTTTCCATGTTGTTGCTGAAGTCCCGCTACTCACAAATGTGCTGTTGTCAATGTCTCTAGCTTCTCGAGGCCGCAGATACGATACTCCCAGGATATCAAGTAGTGAATTCTCGTACAATAGTGAAGAAGAACAGCGACGAGAAGAGCGAAATTCTCCCAGGACGACAGCAAATGGTGCCACTTATGTCAAAAAAGGCTGAAAAGGGTGTCTTGGGTCCAGAAGACGATGAAGAAGACACTCCGCCGTGTCTCTATTAAATAGGATACGATAAATGACAAGCAATAGCCACTACGAGCCTTTTACTGGTAATAAAAAACGCAACAGTGTGTTTTGAATAAGTTCGTCACCATTCTTTCCACTGATGACCATCGGGACAGCTTCCAACAGTGCAGTCTCCATGCCAATCTTCTTTTCCTTGTATTTAAAGTCACGTTTGGCCTTCAAGAGCGTCGCGGAACTACTCTCAGCTTCAGCAGTCGCCCGAATTTGCTCCGCCTCTTTCTCTGCGGCCTGAACCAGCGCCTCGCCTTGCATTTTGGCCATTGTCACAAACTGATCAAAGTTCGTCTTCAGGTTGTCAAGCTCCACCAAAGGAAGGGCTTTGCACTTTATCGCCTTCGCTGTCGCGCTCGCAACCGCGTCCGCCTTGTCCCCTTCCGCTGCCTTGATCATGTTTTCATTCTTTGAAACGTGCTCGGCAAGTGTAACCTGAGCTTTCGCTTCCGCAACGGTCCGTCGTTCGTCGCGAATGATCCCAGCACGCACACTTTCGGCCTCTAGATCCTGAATCACTCGCTCGTTTTCCTTCTCCAGCGCTGTGAGTTTCTGAGTCTCTTGATTCAATAAGATTCGCATCTGATTCTCATGATTCTTCTCTTGCTCCTCCATTCGTGTCCGAAACGCCGTTGTCTCTTCCAATGTCCTCGAAAGTGCTTGTGGTAAGTACACGCTTGTCACCTTCACGTTATGGATAAAGACACCATACGACTTGAGCTTGTCGCTCAGATCAGTCTTCATTCCCAGGGCAAACTCCTCTCGGAGGTCGTGGACTTGATCATGACGCACAGAGTGCACGAGACCACGTATTGCTTCTTCCGTTAGACTGTACAGTAGCTCGTCAAAGCGATGCGCACCCAAAGTGTACACAAAAGTGTACGGATCGTCCGCGGTGGGTCCAATCTGAAAACTTATCGAGATATCGATGTCCACCATCACATTGTCCGACGTCGGGCATCCGCGCACAGGGTTCGAGTACGTCACGGCCTGTTTCGTCACAATGTGCGAGACTCGGTTCCATGCGGGCCAAAACGTCTGAAGACCCGGTTCCATCATACCCGAGTAGGCATTCCACTTTTGTTTCAGCACCCAAAGCCCCGACGGGATTTGCATGAAAAAAGTCATGAGCACTGGGTAATCGGGTGTGAGTACAATCGGGATGCGGCCATCCTCCACTTTGGCATTAAAGTGTTTCATTGCATCCATAGGTTTTCCAATATTCATTTGCACGAGGTGATTCACACGGTAGCTATAGCGCGTCCTCTCACGAGTTGAAGTCATCTTAAGACAGATGTGTTAAATGATGTCGAAGTGTCGAAATGGACGGAATGAAGGATAGAGACAAAGGGAAAATCCAAGAAATGGTAATGTACGCACGCACACGTTCGCCAACGGTATTGAAGTTTAAGGGTAGATTGTACAGACTGAAAAAAAACATTTTTTGCCTATGGGTTGTTTCGGTGATGACTAGTGGAGTCGTACAACGTGCCAAATTTTTATCATCTCAGCCCCATGGCTCAAGTAAAGATCATGAGGTAAAAGTGAAGATCCAGAGTTCGTACGTCGATTCGTGTCCGAATTAAATGGTCTCGAAATGCAACTTTGTGCTGCACAAGAGGAAGCCGTTTTACCTCCCTCGTCATCCACAATGCACGAGACTAAACACACATCAATCACCACTGTTACGTTGTCAGCAGTCTGGCAACCTGTCACCAAATCCAATGTACTGTAGGCATTGCTTGGTGAAAAACTCCTAAATGTAATGCAGCTCGCCTTCTGATAAAAATCCGTCATCCATACTCGCCTTTTCACATTTCAGACGACTCATCGTTGCCGTATTCGGAGAAACGGTCGCCATCAAGTCACATAACATTGCTAGTAGTGGGAACCGACCACAGCTCGTCGATTGGTGCAAGCGTTTGTCTTCAAAGGCGTATACTGCCGTCTGAAACGCGGCGTTTTCACTGTTGAAAGGTCTGGAGCCAAGTGAATGAAGCGGACGCTCCTCGTAGTCTCTGGTCGTTGCGCTTTCATCACGAGTTGAGAATTCGGCATGCTTGTGTCGATCAGTTGCTTTGGGTGTTGGCGATTTGACTTTCGTGGAGCAGCTTCCCCGCGAACACCAACGTTCTCATGACGGCGACGACAGCAACCGAGTTTTTCAAGCATCTACCCAAAGGAAGTCCAAGATACAAAATGACGAGAGGATCAAGAAACAACGCATTAGTTTCAGGGTATAATGTTGAACATTCTGCAATGGTTTTGCTTTCTTTTTTTAGGCTAAAGTTCAAAGCAAGAGATGAATTTCTTCTATCTCGTCAACTGTATTCAAGTTGTGTCTACCACCACGCGAAACGTCACGCCACATACGAAGAATCGCGTTGCTCAGGCTTAAATCGGGATGAATTTTCTCCTTAAGGTATACTGATCCCCATCGTCCTTTGAAAAGTGAAAGCGCTCGTCGAGCGACATGTTTTCGTGGTCGTCAGATGGAGCACTTGGAACACAAGACGGGCTCTAGTACTCAGAGT
This sequence comes from Sclerospora graminicola, assembly GCA_001887855.2. Taxonomy (NCBI): domain Eukaryota; phylum Oomycota; class Peronosporomycetes; order Peronosporales; family Peronosporaceae; genus Sclerospora; species Sclerospora graminicola. Next base: position 1,260 of record MIQA02010462.1, on the reverse strand, counting down.
TTCGCGTTAATTACGTCCTCGATGGCTTCCCAAATCATAGTGAGTCTCCGGGGTTCCTTGTTTTGAGCGTTTTGCCAATTGTTCAAACATCTCTTTCCGTCGCGGGTCCTCGGCAATAAAATCCAAATAATCTTGTTTCAAATGCTCTTTTGAAACTTCGTCGAGATGATCGAAAGTCGGCTCATCATACCCTGAAAGGTCCTTCTGCTGTCGGAACTCATTCCACAGCTGCTGCTTTATGTGTTCAGCCTTTTGAGCCTCAATATCGTGAGCCAATAGTCTTGTTCCGTAATCATTGCGTCTCAGCCAGGTAAGCAGTCCTTCAAACTTCTTAGCTCTCTTAAGGTCAGCATAAATAAATTCCAAAAAATGGGGCTTGATCTCTTCTTGTAACTCGAGGCTCAGATGATAAAAATTCAACACGTTGTACGAATCTTTTACCGGCGCACTCGATTGTTTGAATTCATCCCACAACGTTGGCAAAATACGTTTAGCCATGTCGTCGGAGATAGCTTTTCTATGTGGAAGCATCTGGATCGGCCTGACAACAGGAGCAAATTCTGCGCTTTTGCCACCTTGCAACGCTTTATATGCTGTCCACGAGTCTAGCCTTTTCTTATCGCTATGAATAAATTCATAAAATTTACGCATGGCAGCTTCTTGTGTCGCTTTGGGTTTGATAAGATCGGGACTTCGCAATTTCGGTAGTCCAATATGCGTCTTGAAATCACTCCACAGAGCGGACAATTTGGCCTTGCTCATCTTAAACATCGAAACATCTTTATGCAATCTGTGGAGCAACTCCACGAGCATTTCGACGCCATTTCTTTCCTCGCTGATGACAGGTTCCGCACGAAGACGGAGAAAGCTCACGAACAAAGTGGCAAATAGCAGAATCCAGACTGGACTGAAACGCATGGCGGTTGTTAATATTAACGGCTTCTTCGTGGACGAAAGAGTTTTCAGAATGACGGTAAATAAGTACGGTTTACGGTGTATTGTCGATTCCGTTCAATCCGGCATAAAACCGCCCAATCCAAACAAGAATGGTGATTTGTCAAAACAAGTCAATTATTTCACTTATTTCCAATCAGCTGACATCACCCTAAGCCCTACGCCCCAAACCTAAACCCCAGACCCGGACCACCTCTATTAGGTACTGATAAACTATTACCGTAATAACAGGATTTGCGCGAGGGTTAAGGTTGCGCGATTGAATCAAGGGGAAATCGTTAATCGGTACCCTAAATTAACCATCAA
>MIQA02010460.1:0-11318 GCA_001887855.2 Sclerospora graminicola | reverse complement strand
GACCACAATTTAATATTCAGTGAATCATTCTATCAGCTTCTATGCGGTGATGCAAAACATAAGGCTGCTTTTTAGACCCCCCTGCATTGATTGACTCTCCCCCAAGTACTAGTGAAGCAGCTACACATATGATACATGCTCGTCAAATTTCTGTCTTTGTTTAACGGCTTTGTTTCCCACCCTTTTAGAATTCGTCGTTACCTACTGATGAGAAGATGGTAGATACATTCTTCTTTAAAGGCTTCACGATGGTAAATCACCATTGGTAATAAAAATAAAAAATCAGTTAGCCCCTTTCAAGTAGGAAGGGTTTAGGGCTATCAAGATACCGAAAATGACAAGACACCAGGGTCATTAATGGACCCGGGGCCGACACCGAGCAAATGCTCGAAAGACCCACTTCTTCATGTTCACGAACGAACCTCAGACCGAGGAATCGTGGATGAGATTGTGGAGGAATCCAAACGTTCAGACGTTGACTACTCGTCTCAGGAGCAAGCGACGGATGAAGGGATGTATGAGGTAAAGATACCGGTATCATCGGTTCAATCAGAGGTTGAAGCGATGGAAGTGGATACCGGTAGTCCGCCGGTATAGGTAGAGACAAATAACAACCAGTCTGACGGGAGTATATCGGTCGGTGTACGGACAGCAGCACCGTCCGATATACTCCAAAAAATAAGTACACGCATGCAGGTGATGAACAGTATGCAGAGTTCGTCATCACCCGCAGGAGAGCAAATGACGCTCATACAAAGGTCACAGAGTGAAAACAATTTAGGCATAAATTCATCACCGGAACAAGCACCAGTGGAAGAGCCGACGTCCCTTCACACGGAAGCAACAAATATGGCGGAGGCGTTAAAAATGGCGCTGGAACACACGCCAAATACGAAGCCTACAGTTCAGTCATGGAAGGACCTTATGCAGGAATTGTACAATTCAATTTTTGTAAAGGCCAAAGGCCCAATGTCGCGGCTGTCAGAAGCGGCACAACGTCTACCAAAGTTGAAGACACAAGAACTGGAAAGACTTGTAGACTTGTTCGAATTATTAGTCGTCAAAAACAAGCACGATTGGAAGGTGTGGCGTCAGCAAGTGATTGCTATGTCGTTAGTTGCTCAGCGGTCAAATCAAGCGTTGGAGATATTATTGTGGAAATTAATTGGACAGGAAAACGTGAAAACAGCAGATAACCAACCTCAACCGCTCCAAGGCTGGGTTTCCAAAGTGACCGGTCCAAAAGAACAGAATGGACAGCCCAAAAGTAATCCGAAGACGTTCCTGTTTAAAACAGACATATTCTCGCCGGAACAAATTTTGCACTTGCGGGCGATTTGTGAAAAGGAATATGGTAAATTTGCACCATTGCAAATCAGGCCAGGTACGGTGGATGAGTGGTAGATTGTACAGGGTCTGGTAGAGGGCCATATTGTGGCACGCCGGTTACCGCAATTTATCAAGAGAATTATGAAACTGGAAGATCAAGTACGCCTTGTGCATACGATCAGACCACAGGTGGAAGGCTGCTTGACAATGGATTTGCGTGGGGAAAGTCCGATCAAAGAGGCTTTTCTTAGTACGAGGAGCATACAAGAGAGTATAGCGACAGCAGCGACTACACGAGGTGCTGGAAGCCCAGAGCTTTGGAAAATGGTAGCACAGGTGAAGAACATAAGCTACAATGGCAGTAATCATATGCTATACTTCCATTTTTTCACAAGGGAAATGGCGAAAAAGTTTGCAGGGGAAAAGGTTCCCTTTCCCCGCTATGACCATGTGTTACAAAATCTTCATCAAGAACGTCGACCAAAGGGGAAGACGGTGTGGGATAAACAAGTTGATGAGAACGGAGAAGGTTTTGGGCAACAAGCATTTTATTCGTGCATTTTAAAGAATGTAACAAGGGCGGTAGATTTGTTGAAATTGACGGGATTTTTACGTTCATTGTTGGGTATGGAGTTCCAGTTAGATGACTTGGATAAAAGTGGTCCGTTTTCCGAAACGTCCACTCTGTGGGAGTTCATTGTAGCGGCAGATACCTGTCCACCGGTATTGGAAGGTGTCAAAAGGATTTTATGGTGTAACATGATGATCGTCGTGGAATACCCAACTATGAAAGGGCGTAAACAGTGTTTGAGATGTGGAGAAGTTGGTCATCCAATGCGGAAATGTCTGACCCCATTGGATGACCTAATCAAAACTAACTGTATTCAAGTCACATCGGCAGCACTCGCGAAATTAAAGCTGCCGGCAGCAACATTTCGTAGCATGGAAGAATTGAAGGAACAAGTGGAAAGTAATCGTAAAAGGCAGGATCACGTGAAACAGGACATCACAGAAGGCCCTGATACTGCCCAGACGGATGTCAGTTCTGAACGTGAGCAGACTAAACAATCCAACTTCAACAAAGTAGACCAGGAAGATTTACGGAATGATACGACTGAAGCTCAGGACTCAGAACGTGAAAAAGATGCCACCTCGTGGATTATGGTAACACACAAGAAGAAACCGGATAGTCGTCCTAATTTGATGAAGGCTCCTTCGTCAGAAGTAGTAGCCAAGAATGAAAACAAGCCAAGTATGGATAGAGAGAGGCACGACTCCGACCAAGTGAAAAAAACGCCCCGGAAGAAGTCAGGACGGAACAGTAAGAAATCTCCAGAAGATATCGTACAGAAGAAAAACACCGCCTCTTTAGTGGTGGAAGGCAAGTTAAAAAAATCAATACAACTGCTTATTGAGAAAGTCCAACAGTTAGAAGGGGAGTTGGACTTTACTTGGTTGGAGACGATGAAACGACCCAGTCCTAACACTACCAAAACGATGACAGATCTTTTAGCAGCTTTATCACTACGGGTAGTACAGACTCCCGCAACTGGTAATTGCCAGTTGTACGCGGTCTGTCAGGCGTTGACTTCATCAGTTTTGAGTGGAACTTTATCAAGTATATTGGAACAATTAGCAACGCACATAAAGGAAGGAAGTTTGGAAAGAGCTCTGATGGATTTTGATATCAAATATCCTCCAGGAATTAGGAAGGAGACACTTCTTGGATTAGGAAGAGGTTACCCAAGAATTTCAGCAACGGAATCAAAGAAGGCATTCCAGCTATATCTTAAGGAATTTGCTCAGAGCGGTTCCCAGCTATCGGATGGGGTCCTATGACGACATGGAGGAGCAACGATACTTTAGCAAGTATCAGTACGCTCCTACAAAAAGACATATATGTCATTAGTTCGCAGGCGACAGGACCGCCTGGAGTTTTACTATTCACGCCGGAAATTCGTAAAGTTAATTTACGAAGTTACGCTATGCGTGGGGAGTACCCAATAACTCTTGACGCTTTTATCGAAAAAGTGACGGAACAGTGCGGCCACGCGGCAGCAAAACACGACGATAAACTTCCCCCTAGTGCTGCACTTCAGAGAGCAACATTACTCAGCACTGTTATGGGGGCGAAGGGCCAAAGCATATATTGAAGATGAAATAATGGAAGTGGTCTCTAGTGAAGATGATGACTTTGAAGTTGTGAAGGTGGATGCATGTACGGAACGGGTAAAGGAGAACAGTGAGGTGGAAAGTCACCACTTGACTCCACTATATTGGAATACACTTCTGGCAAGAACACTATCTTGCGTACTGAAGTAAAAGAAGAAACGGGCGAAACGCCGGGGTCGCAACCATCTCAATATGGTAATCTTTCACCATGGGATCCCGATGGATGGGAGGGCGATATGGACGATATTTTTGAAAGACTGGATGGACCAACCATCCATCACGATCTCAAATGTGAGATTTCTTAAATCCTTGCAACAAAGGATGCACGAATGGGTGAGGTGTTACATTTTTTGACCGAAACAGTAACCAGGTTATCACTTCCAGAACAAGAGCAGCTCCTGAAAGCAGACTTCACTGATGAACGAACAAGAATGCTTTTATGCAACGCTACTGTATTGCAGAACCGGTATTACATCAGTGGGTGAATAAAATCTGGGTGACCCTCAACGATTCCCCCCCGCTATTGGTGGAACAATCTGCGTCTAGTTCAGAATATATACCAACGGACGTATCGGCAAGCCAAGAAGGGATAGACTCTAACGAAGAGCCAGATGACTATAGCAACAAACGAGTATGCAGACGGAACCAACAACAGTGAACCAGTCCAAGAACCTGAACAATGTCTTCAACGGGAGCTAGTTGACGACTTCAAGAAGAGTGACGAAGAACAAGACAATGATGATAGAACGCTAGAAGAATGTCAGCAGATGTGGGATAGCATTCAACCAGCGTGGGAAAAGAATACTGGAATAATCTTCCCGAAAGCGAATTCGAGGAAATCAATCTGGATGAAAGCAGCCCAACATGAATCTAACAGAATTTTACATTTACTGAAAGATGTTCCAGGGGCATATCACATTTTGGAGAGCATCGATCAGTCAGTCTTGGTGGAATTGACGAAATTATGGTGCGAGCAGTGCTGGATGCAAATGGTATCACTAGGAAAATTGCATGGCATGAACGTGATCCCGGCGAGATGATTCGAAATCTGGGAAAACCGGTACAACCAAGTCGCAACTCCAGCAGCCAGGGTTGCAATCATGACAAGTTCCCAGGAGTGGACACGCCTGCGGAAGGCCAAATATGGTGGAAACTTATTGGTTAAATTACTGGCACCAAAGCAGATGTTAAAACTTGCCAGAAACTTACTTTGCGCTCACCTTTTTGCCGAGAAACTAGCAGCTTTGTTGAGTGAAGATCATCATCCAGTGGACTCGATTGTGACAATGTTACAAAGACATTTCAAGACCAGTACTCTAATACCGGGATACTCAGACAAAGTGCGAGCAGTGGAAATTGGAAAAGAAAATGCGTGGAAGGACATTACTCTCTACATGCAATCGGAAGCACCTCCAAGAGTCAAGCGTACGGATGGCAAGATTATCGTTTCTGAAGATTCCCAGCAGGGTGCCCAGTACTAAGGGCTCCTCAACAGGGAATCTTCCAAATCATGGGTATTTTCACCTTGTTCAATCCGATGTGTATGTCAAGTTGAGGACCATGCAAGACTTAGAATATCGATCGGAAGTTACGGAAGAGATGGACCGAAAGAGACAACAAACGCCTCACATTATAACGCAAAATATCAGGGGTTTCACGAAGGAGTCCATTCGAGACTGATGGTGGCATGGAGGTCGGGAGTGAAGGATTCAAAAGCTTATTTTACTCTGATACAGGAGACACATATGTCGTCCCAAGAGGAATATGAATATGCAGTCACGTTGTGGTCACAACTATGGGGCAAATCATTGCAACCGACGACTACTGAATTTTCTTACTGGAGCAGGTTTCCACTAAAACAGGGTGGAGTTGGTTTTTAAGCTAGACCAGATATTGCTGAGGATGTTCGACCATGGATGCAACACAGATGGTCAAACCGTTTCATTGCGATTGAATGGAAAGGGTCAGTAATTGCTAATGTGTACGGACCATCCGGAGATGCAAAACTACAAGAACAATTTTATTCGGACCTCTGTGATTTTATCCCAAAAAAACCACTGAAATTTATTATTGGAGGGGATTTTAATTGCGTAGATATGCCGGTGATTGATCGCATGGGAGGAACAAGGTCACTACGCCCTGAAAGTTTGAGTTTACAACGATTTGTGCAAGACAGACGGTTAGAAGATGTACGAATGCTCCTGGGTTCGGCCCTAGATGATATACACTTAGATCCAATTGACCACTTCACATATTGGAGAGGCGGTCAAGCCAGTCGAATTGACAGATTTTACGTCTCGGAGTATTGGATGTCGTGGGTCTCCTGGGTGGATGTATCGCTTCCCCAGGTTTATTCTGATCACAACCAAGTGACGTTATTTTTGAAAGATCCAGCACCCACTCAGAAAAATGGAAAACATCGCGTTTCGGTATACCCATTTAAGGGTTCGAGAGATTTAATTTGTAAACCGGCATTCGTATCCCCTCTGACGACGTATGTGGGCCGTGTCAGAGCAGCGTCGGATTGGGATACATGTGTATCAAATACCCTAGATCTTTTCTTCTTGACGAAGCGGCGAATAGCGAGGAGGAGGAAGAGAAGAATTCATCAATTGAAAAAGCTGGTCTATGACAATGCCACGTCCAGAACACAGCTAATTGCCGAAATCTCAAACTCGTTGACACAAGAACGAAGATTTAGAAAAGGAAAACGTCTGCATAGAACACTGGATGACGTGCGATGGCTTTTCAAGAAGACAGCTGTTTGGGAGCGAGATCAGACGGTGTCGGACATTTCCAGAGGAACGGGACAGCACTTCATGAGAGCTGACTCCATCCCGGACAAATTTGCCCTGACATGGCGATCAATATTAGGCTGCAGTCACCGGGAGGAACCGGCAAGCTCGCTAAAAGACAGTCTTATACAATTCATGACAATTCCAAACAAAAGGAAAGTCACGAAGCAACAAAACCTGGATTTGATGAGAGAAATTCAAGAAGATAAAATTCACTTGGCGATTAAAAGTTTGGAACGACGAAAGGCGGCTGGAATAGATGGGATGGGAAATTATTTTTTCAAGGATTTCGCGTCTCTAATTTTGGATCCGTTATTGGTGGTGTCTTACGTGGAGTATCCCCACCAATGTCCTTCATGAAAGCGCTGGTCATACCTTTACAAAAAAAGGGAGATTCGAACGACGCACTGGATTATAGACCAATCTCGCTTCTTACAACGGGGTATAAGCTATTCGCTAAAATTTTAGCGCGGAGACTTCAAAGGTTTTTGAACAGGTAATTGGGGATACCCAGCAAGGGTTTGTAGCTGGTAGAAAAATGGATAAAGCAGTTGTTATGATGAAGGCAATCCTGATGAACTATGAACATTCTCAAAAGAAGGAATTGAATGACAGTGCGGGTATTTTATTTCTGGATTTCAGCAAGGCCTATGATACAGTCGATAGGCAGTATTTATTTATGGTACTTTCGGCTTTTGGATTTTCAGAGCAATTTATTGCATTAATGGAGAGATTACATGATGAGACAACGGCAGAGTTTTACGTAAATAATTTGTTCTCACGTCCAATCAGGGTGAGTTCTGGCATCCGTCAAGGATGTCCGCTAGCACCATTACTCTTTATACTGGCAGTGAAGCCGCTAGGACTGGCGATCTCCCAAACTCTAGAATTACAAGGGGTGCAACCATTCAAATTTGACACGGAGGTAGAGCATCGGTTTTCAGCTTTTGTGGATGATTCCACGGTTTTTGTACGGAAAGCATCACAGGTTCCACAAGCATTACAAGTGGTAAAACGGTTTGGACAATTGGCTGGACTCAAAATTCAGCCGGCAAAAAGTCAGTTTTTTTTCCTACAAGCAACCCAAGTACCCAAAAAGTGGTACACGTTACCGGTATTACCGGTAGGAGAATCAGTAAGATACTTGGGGTACCAGTTCGGTTGGACGGATTTAAGAGAGAAGAATTGGGCTCTGAGAATCCGAAGCATTCAACGCCGGTTAGCTACGGCAGCCAAATGTAGCACTGCAGTAGCAGAACGTGTGCCACTATTCAACGCGATCGCACTACCTGCCATACTATTTACGGCGAAGATGTTTGAACCAACTGAAGCGGGGTTACATCGATTGCTACAACTTCAAAAGAACTTCATATGGGGCAACTCGACGAGCACCGAATCATGTCGCCATAAAGTAACCCCATATTTGCTGCTTACACCGAAAGGAGCAGGAGGGGTCGGCCTCATTTCGATCCCGGTGGCAATAAGAGTGCAAAGACTCAAGATTGCTACTCAATGGCTGATTGCGGCCCCAGATTGCTATCAGCGTGCCTGGATCGATTTATTGGAGCCAGCCCATTGGGACCATACCAGCGTACGTTTCACGCCACTCAGAGGCTATTCATTATTTAAAGCAGTGGGTGGAACTCGCAAACAGCGGGGAGTCAATGTGGCAAGAGAGGTTTGTGAATGGTTAGGACCAGATCCGGCGCAGACGTCGGCATTGAAAATATACACGGTACAGTATCTGCCACGATTGCTGGGCATCCTAGAGGAGAAATTGCTTCGGAAGGCTCATACGCTACATCGAGGGGAATGGTTCACCATAGAGATTGACCTGGAACCTTATGGCTTCCATGGGTTATTGCCGGCTCACATGAGGCCGTTTTGGGGAACGTACAACTGGGGAGACAATCCGTGGATTCCAGAAACCAGAGCCCCTGTATTAACGGCGAGAAAATATGATCGGATCCCGATGGTGACAATACGAGAATTAGGGATACAACGACTAACTTCCTCTACTTTTACATGGCAGGTTTTAAGCCTTGGACCAGAGTCCCACACCAGGGCCAAAATAAGCAGGTGGTTGAGCGCAATAGTGTTAGCGTCTCCACGAGTGGGGATTGAATCTAATCTATTACAGGATTTTGACTGGCAGGTTGTGGAGTCGGGACGGCTCAAAGGTGTAAGTCCGGATGGAGCTCAATGGGTGGAAGTAAAACAACAACTGAATGGAATACACTGGAGTATTGAAGCACATAATTGTATGGGTCAAGAATTGGAGGCCGACAGTACTGATCGAACAGTGGTTTTTCGTGCTCACCCGAAGTTCCATTACATTGGATGGGAAATCACAGACTCTATCCCGATATACAAGATACCAGCATCTCTGCGGAACAGTTTCGTAAGCTTTATCACAGGGGCGTAGCGACGGGGTTGGGGGAACTCATGTCTAAATGGAAACGGAAATGTGAAGAAAATGACTGGTGGCACAGTGTCCAAGACATCGAACCGAACCAGGTATGGTCTCATGACAATTTATTAACTGATTATCAGGTTTGGGTTATGTTCCGTATGATTTCAATGCAATTAAACACATTTATCCTGAGACACAAGTACGAAGGAAGGTGTTTATTGGACTCTCGGTGTAATGGGCATAAATCAGACATATTTCATATCATGTGGGATTGTCGGCAAGCAAGAGCGATCTGGCGGAAGCTCCTACAGCAATGGTTAGGAGTGGAGATTACGGCTCAAGAGGTGAACAAGTATCAAGATCATGTACTCTACAAGACAGCACCCCCCCGTAGGTATATTACTGACTCAGGCGATGATGTACCGAAATGGAAGATCCGATGATGTCTTTCTGGAGTCTTTTGACAGAATCTGGAAGGGTCTATGTGGAATTTTCACGACTTGGCTATGGCAACTACGAAATCAAGTTGTGTATCAAGGCATTGTCAAGGATGAGCACGAACACTTACAATTCATTTGGGACCAAGGACGGGCGCAGATAGCAACGGTAGCCGAGTTTGAGAAGGCCAATAGAGATACAAGAGAGGAGGGGATCCGACTTCAAGTTAGTTTAGAGTGCTTATTCCACTATCGGCCAGCACCAGAGCAATCTCCATCACCATCTCCATTACCATATCGAGCTTCAAACAAGTGGTTAGCGCCGGTGTCGAGAAAGCTACACGTTTCCCGACCAAGTGATACTCCGAGAGTGCAAGTCATAGATTCCATACGTTCTGAGCCTATATTACATACTAGGTTTCATATGTACATAGTAGCTAATAGTTAAGACTAATTGGACTACATTGTACTACTAATAATAAAAACTCCGGTGGGGATAATATAAACTCCGGAAGGGATAATGTCTCCCCACTTTAAATTTCAAAATACAAAATATAAACCACTCGAAAATGGAAAACCCCAGAAGCTATACAGATCTTTCAGCTATAATGATTCAGTTGAACAACTACCTCAGTTGCGTCGAGGTGGCGCGGGTTCGAATCCCGCTTTGGTGCAAGATTAGGACACCACTTTCAGTCCGCGCAGAAAAAGTGTGGTTTGCGTCAGGCTAGGTTTAAGTCGGTACTATCAAGGCACCCTTGACCCGTTTGAAATTAGTCAATCCACCTTAATACGGTTTGAAAGAAGGTAACCCCGTCTCTAGATGGTACGGTTGACGGACTGTGGCTATCCGATGACATCAGCGGTGAAAACCGAGATATGAACGGAATCGAGAGGAACGAAGGGAGAAGAGAAGGCGACAGGCAAGTACCCTTATTTGCTCCAACGACGGCTTGAATAACATTATCGAAAATACAAAACACTCGTACAAAAGTGTGAGCATTTATATTTCCCATACTAAGCCATTCATTATCCGTTTATAACATTAGCGAAAACACTAGTTTCCCATTCTAAAGTCATTCATTACGACAACTACGTCCAAGAGACCGCAAGCTCTGACGACCAGCGTTCGTGCCACGAGAGATCAGGTGGTCGGCGTCCTCGATCATTTTCACTCGGTGATTCGTCGGATGATGATGGTAACTCCCGCTTCAGGTCGTGCTCTCTCGACTCGTTTGATGACGACGACACACCCGTCTCGTTCTTCAGTTAGGGCACGTACGACAACCGCGACAGCATCAAGGCCGCTGTCATTGAGTACAACGAAGTGCATCGTCGGGTCTTCAAGATTGTGTCCAGCGACTACCGACGGTACAAGACTGTCTGTGTACAAGCCGACTGCGATTTCGTTGTCGGATTTGCGTATGGGCGCGGCGTCGGTCCGCCGCAAACGTTTGTCCCGCACACATGCGACCGCACGTTAATAAACCACGATGACCACGAGGCTAGTCGCGTGACCAAGGCCTCCTACCTCGTTCACCTGCCAGATGTGCGCCTGTTCGTCGTTGATGTGGTAAAGTGACTAGTGAATTAATTGATGAGAAGGTGTGAAGTACTTTCCAGAGGGCGCTTTATGATTGGCGAAAAATGTGGACCAAGGGCATAGATGCCGGATGGCCACCGTCGAGCGTATCTACCAGCGGCCGGACGGCGCCAATCCTGGAATCAAGCCGGATGAGTGCGACTGAAGACGTGGATAGTTGGGCTAATGGGCTAGGCGGACGGGACGACCTCTGATGGCGGGCGGCCGAGGGGCGGATTGGTCGGAAGGTATGGGCGAAGGGGGCCTAAAGGAGGTTGAGTGTTCTAGAGGAAAAAGGAGGCACCCGGATGGGACGTGGAGCTGTCAAGGAAGTGCTAGCGCCAGCGGCCAGTGAGCTTGGATAGATGACCATCCGGCCGATCCGGCTGGGTTCGATGTACCGGCCGGGTTGGTACCATCTGAGGTTGGTGTAGCGGCTGGGTCGGTACACAAAATCGGAGTTAACCGGGCTACTTGGGGTCAGTCACATGACTGTCCAGCCGGGCTATTTGGGGTAGGTTACACAAAAGGGAGTATTGGATATAGGGATAAATCAGTATACGTTTCGCTTTCTTAGACACAAGTGTGGT
>MIQA02010448.1:0-11576 GCA_001887855.2 Sclerospora graminicola | reverse complement strand
CAGTGATGGAGCTCGGAACAGTGAAATTAATCCTAGCATTGTCAAAAACTTGGGGTGACTGTGCGAAACATGGAGATATCCCAAACGCTTACGTGAAGGCACTGGAAACGGAACATGAAATTTATCTGCACATTCCACAAGGCATGAATTTGAAGAGCAAATGTTTCGACGAAGACATCAACGAAGAAGAAATGGTGTTGAAACTACGAAATGGATTAAAACAAGCAGGTCGACTGTGGAATCAACTTTTACATGGAAAATTACTACAATCAGGCTTCAAACAAAGTATTACAGATATGTGTTTGTATTTCAAGACGATTAACGATGCTACCACTATCGTAGGAGTCTACGTCGACGATCTACTAGTAACTGGAACACAGGAGGAGCTCGTGGACGAATTTTTCGACGACTTAAAAGTGCTCGAAATTAAAACTTGGGAAAAGTTTCAAAATTCCTAGGAATGAGAATCACGTACGATCAAAGCAGTGGATACACGTTAGATCAAGAGGTGATGATTGGAAACATGCTTCGAGAGTACAACCTAGAAGACGCAAACCCAGTAAAGACGCCGATCAACAGCGAGTACGAAGACCTGAACCTGGAAAATCAAAATCTTTTGGGAAAAACAACAAAAGGTGAGATGCCTACGATAAAAAAGTTTCAATCCTTGGTCGGCGCCTTACTCTGGATATCTCGATGCACGCGACCGGATATATCTTTCGCGGTGCACAAGGCTACTCGAAGGACACATGCACCAACAATGGTTGACTGGAACTTGGCAAAGCGCGTTCTCAGGTATCTAAAAGGGACAAAAAATTTGAAGCTGCACATGGGATATGGAGCAGACAAAAATGAGATCACGCACCACATCGAAGGATATAGCGACGCTGACTACGCCGGCTCGAAAGACGATAGGAAATCAACGACCGGAGGCATAATCCAGTTAAATGGAATGATAATCAGCTGGTTGTGCAAGAAGCAAGGCGGCGTTTCCTTGTCAACCATGGAAGCCGAGTATTATGCAGCTTCAAAAGTGGAAGTAGAGATGCTTGGGTGTCGTGAAGTCCTACAAGAAATTGGAACTCAAGTCAAACAACCAATGTTAATTCACATGGACAATCAATCAGCGATCAAAGTGATGAACGAAAATGATGTTTTTTTTGTTGAAGCATATTGACATCAGATTGAAGTTTATGATGTCAAAAATGAAAAATGGTGAAATCAAGGCACAATACAATATTGTGCTACGGACGACATGATGGCGGACATACTCACCAAAGCCTTACCTTACCCGAAGCTCGCAAAATTACGAATTGGAATCGGACTGATGTAAAATTCACACTGAGAAGGAGTGTTAGAAATTTCGGTCAAAGCACAAAAATAACGTTTAAGGTATTTCGGTACTTTACACTAAAGGAAAGTGGTACAAAACTGGTACACGGCGGTTACGGTTTTGAACACCAAATTTCTATTTTTTGCATTGTGAACTTTAGAAATAGAAACACACAAAGTCGAAGTTGAAGTCGCATGAGTTTCCTGGGATGGCGGGTTGGTTATGCAAGTCAGGAATAGGATTAAGAGCAGTAGAAGGTATCGAATAGGTTGACGATAAACACTTCTCAATATACATTGCATTGATTAATACAACCTTGCACTATTTCTTCGACTATCAACATGAGCTAAAATCACATACTGGCCTACGTTCAACTGTCTACTATGAACAACGAATTTTGTTAACATAGCCAAGAAAATAATCATCCATCCATCACACATTGCTTAACCCACACCTGTGGAATTTGAAATGATGCAATGAAATTTCATGTTAAGCAAAACTACGTGGACCACTATATGTGAATTTTAGGTTATAAAGTACGATTTTGAACTTAATCACTTAAGTAAATATATTGTGAAAACTTCATACCCTTTCTAAACAAATTGTACGTGGAGAACATAAATATGATTACTGATAACGATTTGTCGCTGCAACACAAAATCCACGACACAGAGAATGCCTGCTGCATATGGAGTAGCAATAAATTTATCAGCTAGTAATGATACTAACATCATACGCTCGCATTTTGCACGAGCCACCAAAAGTTTTTCCACAATGTCCACAGATGAGCGTAGCCAGCGGATCGTTCCCACTCGGAACGATCTTGCGGAAAGCTGGCTGGACGACGGCGCTTAAGAGCGACCAGAAGGCTCGTCATTTATGGAAACGAATCTCTGGTTTATCCAATGGCAGCATTTTGGAATTGGACGAACGTGAAAACTTCTGGGTGATGGGTAGTTCAGGTCAGTGTGGTCCATGCATATGTGGCTCCGCAAGAAAGAAACGATTGTGGCCGTACGACCACAGTTTCCCTTACCCACGAAAGTCAAGTCACATCATGCAACTGGCCCAAGCATACATGAAAGCGCGCATCGTGCGAGGCTTTATCAGTACAATCGTGCTCCTCCACACGTTCTTGCTCGCGTGGATCCACCCGTCGTCTGTTGATAGTACGGCACCACGTGGGCATTGCATTACCTTTTCGCCTTCATTTATGCTCTAGATGCTGTCCTTCGCGTGGCTACGGTTGGGTGGCGCGATTTTTTGATGAAAGGATTTACCTGGCAAACGTTTAATAGTGGTACGGCGTTTATTATGCTCGTCGGTCCCTTGCTGTCGACGTCCCCGGTGTTGCTCATCCTCGGGATGACGCAAGCCTTTGATTTTAGACATCTTTCCTTGGTTTTAGAACGATCTCGTGGTCTTCGAACGCTTTTTCGAACGCTCAAAGTCACGCTCTTACTTGGCTATGTACTCTTTGTCTTTGCCATTATTGGGGTCCAAGTCTTTTCCCTCACGCGATGGGCCACGGGCTTGCATGCGAACGTCAACATGACAACGTTTCCCTCGGCTTATGCCACGTTTGTGAAATTTGCCGCCGGGGAAGACTGGTATGCCACCTACTTGGCCTCAAGTGTCGCGCCTCCCCAGTTTGCAGCATTTTCAAACAATCTGGAGCGCTTTTAATACCGATGCATTGGGTTTAATCCATCGAAAACATTTATTAGCCTTCCTGACCAAGTTGGAGCCACCGCTGGGGCTAAACGCATAAAAGGATGATGCTGGAAACGATGCCAAGTTTTATAATGACACCCGAGGAATGGCATGCACTCGACGTGGCGAAAAGTAGACCATAGTTTTCGTTTTGGCTGTGCCGTGCACCACACAGCAACACACTTGCTTCGGCGTGCATTAAAAGATGAGTTGGGTGAGCAAGTCACGCAGGCTGGCTCATTAGTTACAAACGACCGTTTTCGATTCAATTTTGCTCACTTTGGCGCGCTTATTGTTGAAGAGTTGGCCAGCGTAGAAGCAAGAGTAAATGAGTTTGCAGCTGCAGATTGCCAAACGTACGTTTAGTGCAAATTTTGTCTCCAATCGTCTGTTTAAAGTCGTTCTATAAACTGCAAAAATGGTGTCTGCATACATTTCTATACCTTCATAATAATATAGTTTAATGATTCGTTTTGGACCTAACAATTTGAGGGGATTGTCCCTTTTTATACTTATAGAGACTGACAATAGCACTGAAACAAATACAATAGCACTGAAACGAATTGTGTTCACATTCTCTGGGACAGTATCAGCGCTCGGAGTTTCTGGAAAATATTTTTACAGTAATGGTTTGGACGTACTCTTTCAGCCGAGGAACTGCTCCAATACAAAAACAGCATTGCTACAAGGCAAGCGCCGGAAATTTCAACCGTACTAATCAGAGAGATGCAAAACTCAAGTACGGTTTGGCAATGGACGCCTTTCGTGACCAGATGGCAAGCTTATGGTGGGTATTTTGTGGGATCACGCAGGTGTGGTTGTGGCAACTGCGTAACCAAGCCATATTTGATGGAAAACGGAGACTGCTCCGAGAGCATACTGAGTTTATCAGGAATCAATGCAGGACACAAATTAGTCAAGTGACAGCATTTGAGCGCAGGAAAACATATCCTCGAGAGGATGGGGCACGTCTTCAATTTTGCATGCAGTACTTTTTCAACATTTCAGTAGCACCATCCACAATATAGACGCAGCTCAGGTCCCCACAACGAGATCCCTCCTCTGTTACTTCTGTCCCAGAATTAGCGCTGAGAGCCAACCAATTTATAATAGCCAATAGTTAAAGACTAAATGGACTATACTTATACTACTACTACTACTACTACTACTACTACTTATGATGACTGGTGACAGTGCGGGTTTAAGCACTTCCTTACCTTGGCTTGCAGAGCTAAGTACGCACAACCAAGCAGACAAACAAATGTGTTACAGTCATACCTCCCTATGTGGCGCACTTACGACCCAAGAAAATTCGACTGGTCCAGATATAGAAACATCATCTGTGGGGGGTGAGATACGGTACTACTTCGAAGACAGTACATGTACTTGAAGTTTTATGAAATACTACCGAGAGTCAATCGTAACCGGTTCGAATTGCTCTTCGGTCACTGACGAGTGGGATAGAATCGAAGAATCTGATGTAAGAGGTGCTGGGAAATTTAGATGTCATCAACAAGCACTAACGATGGGTGTCCAAACGGGGAAAAGTTTGTGAGGAAATGACGAACTAAAGCCTGTTTTGGGTTCGATGACCCGGTTTACTGATTTTATGGTCATGTACAAATTTTGCCTTATTGAATGGGATGATCCTGCAGACGAGATCGACCAGGGAGTCGGCGCTCCTACGTTGTATACGTCTTCAGATAGAGCCGGCGATCAGCCCTCAAGAGCTGAGAATGTATTGGGAGTTTCAGGCTTGCACATGTGCAAACTTTAACGGCGACAATCCCTGCGCTACTTGCGAAGTGTGTAGCATTCCTCGCGTTGCGCGAGCACCACATTAGCTGCCGCGAGAAAAGGAGGGGAAAGATTCCAAAACGTCAGGTGAAGATGCATGTTGGTATCTTGGCCATATATTCTCGCGTCCGTTTGATATCTACTCTAATGAGGAACATTCGCACAATGAAGAAGAATGGTCGCTGGATCTATCGGCAAAGTATTTCGCCTGTTTTACCCTCCTATGGCAGAGGACCAAAAGTTGCCTTACATGTTATACCTTCCAAAGGATTCACTGCCAGCTAATGCGACACGGGTGCACTTGCTTGGATTAGACCATGGCTCGGATGAAAAAGATAAGGAAAGAATTAGAAATTGTGGCGTATCGTTTGCACATTTTCGCTTTAGTGTCACACGGCCATCGAAAACTTACTTTTACGTCAAATTAACGTTTGCGTCTTCATAGTTTCCATCTGAATTTACCTATCAGGAGCCCAGTGGATCTTTACTACTACGGGCTAGAGGTATCCGACTGAGTAGGGGGTTCTCTCGTGATTTCACGCGAAAACCACCTGCTTAATGGAATCGAGCAATTAGTAGCTCGTTTAGTCGGAAAATGAGCCTCGCGTTTGAAGTACCGAGGAGGAAAAGCCGTTGCGGCTCTGGATTGAACACGTCTTTATCTTTATCATTGAAAATGAGACAGTGTTTACCATCAAGATGATGGTGAGAGTGATCTCTGTGGCGAATTGAATCGTCGCCTCACCGTGTCGTACTCCAAGTTACGCCACTACTACGCGACGTTTATGTCCACTGTCGCTATAAAGAATGGTTTTGACGAAAACGACTTTGGTCCCGAGAGCTTCTTACGCCAACGGGTTGCTTTCTAGAGTACCCGATATCGCCATTGTTAATAAGTCAGGTTGTCAACCAAGCGTGGAATCAATTATTACTCAGTGGATGAAGAAAATCGCGGATCCGAAGTTTGGCAACACACGATGCAACTCCACGGAGTGATTTAGCACTCACTTTAACTCCGCAAGCTTTTTTTTCATTGAAAATGTGCTACGGCTTCCAGTAGCACATGTCGCAGTTTCCAGACACCGCGTTTTTAAACTAAGTGTGAATTAAATCTCGTCGATTTTTAATCCATCCACCTCTGAACGTATAAGTGATGGTCATGCTTGCAATTAGATGAGTTTTACCAATGTGTCTCTAAAAGGACAATCGAAAGACTTGATGAGTTGAATATGCGGATCCGTACTTTGACGTAGCGCCGTCTCGCCTTCGTGTCGGATTTGAAGGGGCGGGACCGGAAGGCGAGCGCGAATTAAGTTATGAAATTTTTCGTGGAGCGTTAGGGACACTTGCGATCCGATGTTCGGATAATACCGTGCTTTTAAAGTTAGTCGAAAACATTGATCGCGGAAAACAGGGACCCATTAACTAAGCGCAGTTTGATGCCGCGGTGCATCGGTTATAAAAGTTAATGCACATGCTTGACGACCGGAGGCCACCCACTTCTTCTTCTCAACTATCTTCATCTCTATCCGTCTCGGATATTTCTAGTATAAAGTTACAATCCTATTTATACCTTACGTCCTGAAACACTCCCTAACTTTGGTGACCACTTATAAAATGACCCAGAAAATAAGGAATTCGCTCGCGCATACAAAAATACAGTGTACAGATTACTTGTGGATTCAGATACAGGATTTTTTCCAGTTAGGGGAGTTCTTATTGGGAGGTGTGACTGTAGTGGTTTCTAGCCGGACTACGAACACTCGGTGCTACATTGTTGGTACTAGCTGCTGTGGTGATTTTTCCTACAGGTTATGAGCTTAAGCTTCACGGGCTTAAATCACGCACAAATACCGGACACGAAGTTTCTAAGTTTGATTTTTTTCTCGGTCTCCTTTTTCGTGGATCGTTGAAATATTATCTCTTCCTCTCGTGTTGGAATAAGTGGTTATTTTTAATCTCGTCTCCCGTTTAAGTTTTCTTTGTGGTGGTTATAATAAACGACGAAAAGAGTGAAAAGTCGGATGCCAATATGGAGACAATCCTCGAATATTTAAAGCGTATGGACCAAGCGGTTGAAGAGGTGCGGTCACAGGGATTCACCCCAAGCACGTCAACCGGATCCAACAAGGTGATCAGACACTCTAAAATATCACGGGCCATTCGGGATGAAAATGATCCTGAACGACCTGAATGCCGAAGAAGGCATAGGCGACGAAGAAGCTGCACTACCGGGGCAAGTGCCAGGATTAAATATGCCGAGAGTGGCGGCTGGCATTGGTATGCCATGAAATTTGGCCGCAAACCAAAGGGGAAACGTAAGTGAAGTGAAAATATCAAGATTAAGTATCTCGGGGGCAGAAGTTTACGCAGGACTAGGGTCAAACAATGGGCATATTTGTTCATAGAAGCAATTGAAGTAGCGGAAATTGCGTCAGGCTTTACGTGGAATGAAAGCTTTAAAGTAAACAAGCTAGGAGAGAATTTGGAAGGCGTGGCCCTAAAATATTTCCAAGCGAATACCGGAACCTGGTGGCAGAGGTCGCCAGGGTTTTATTTTGTGTTGGAACAAATGCTGAATGCTTTCAAGGTTAATATTTTACACTACCAAGCTGCGCAACGTTTTGCTGCTGAGAAACACCCCAGGAGGTTCTGGACCGAGAACTTTTTATACTTGGTCGCATTGGCCCGTGAAGTGACTCACGTGAGCGTTTCATTGTGGAAAACATCATGAAATTCGCAGCGCCGAGGTAGAAAATCGTGTTAATGGTTCGATACAACCAGCAGCGGCAAGATTACCTGCAGCATGCGTAGGAACTGATTTCCTGGGCGCAAGAAATTGAACGATGAATCATACAAATTGAAGCGTCTGAACCTTGGACAGTTTTGCTGTGAATATTGTGGATGAACACGGCGGAAAAAAGTGTGAGTTATGGGTGCGGGGCCGAAGGGCATATTCGACGACATTTCCCGCAGCAAGAGAACAAAAGAGGGACCAAAAGGAGCGACAGACGGGGTCGACAAGGCCAAAAAGGCTCTGAGCAGCGCTTCGTGCTGTCCACGATGAACGAACAAGAAGCAAACACTATACAAGGGAAGTTTGAGAGCGACTTGTGGATCGTTGACAGTGGAGCCAGCCGACATCTCATATCAGATGAAGGGCTCCTGGAAAATGCAAAAGCTTGCCGTCAAGACGATGCCTTAACGCTTCCAGACGGAGGAACGTTGGAAGTAACTAAGGTTGGCCAGGTTACACTGATTGGAAGTGAAATATCGGGCAAAACTACAAAATCAAGTTGACGGAGGTCTTTTTCGCACCAAAATTGGCGAAAACCTCATATTATTAGGATCTTTAAGGAAAAAGGACTGTGTGGTACAAGATAATGGTGAAAATTAGAGATAACGTTTCGGAACCAAGTTTTGTTCAATGTTGAAGTCTATAGGCCTGTGTTTGTTGCCTATTTATGTGCAGACAGGTCTCACGATCACGCAAAAGCGTTCTCCAAAATGGATATGAACGTTGAGGTAGCGGATGTGGAGGGTGAAGTGCAAGAAGGAACTTTGCATCACTTTCACACCCAATTTGGGCATCTAGCGTACGATACGGTTGAGCGGTTAGCTCGGGAACCCAGGTCAGGCATTAAAATTACGGATTATTCACGTCCGAACTGCCTGGCCTGTGCGGAGGGCAAAGGGCACAAGTCCAAGCAGCAGAAAAAGGATTCTGGAAGCAACGCGCCAATAGATCGCGTGGGTGGGGTAATATTCAGTGATTAGAATGGCCCAATACCTCCACGCGATCGGCGTGAAAAAAGATCTCTAGTGGTTTTCGTGGACCACCACACCAATGATGTGCGTGTATTTGAGGCACGTACCAAAGATCGTGCCGCGAAAATGTTCGAGTATTTTTATGCTGGTCTGAAAGGGAGTTTAATTGCCGTATACACATTCTACATACAGACGGTCGGGGCGAATTTCGAAAACGTGGATTTTATTTGCAAGCAAACGGGCGTGCGGAGGCAAATCCCAGAGGCCGGCAACCCGTCATCCAACGGAAAAGCTTAACGCATGAACCGGACCATTTTTAACATGGCCCGGTGCATGGTTTTGGATCGGGTATACCTTAAACTTTCTGGACGGAGGCGGCTGAGTATGCCACGTACGTACTCAACCGCAGTCCGACCAGGGCAAATACGGGAAGGATACCCCTGATCCAGACGTTAACGAACAAGCCCACGAATATTAGAGACATTGTGAATTTGGGGTCGCCCATCATGGTATACAGGGACCCGCGATCAAAATCCTTTGCAAAACACGCGGAAAGGGGCCTAATTCTAGGCAAAAATGACGAGACGAAGGGTTATAAGGTCCTACTGCTTAAGGACCGAGTCGTAACTACCACCCGGCACGTCACGCAGATTGAGGCGCTGGCCGAAGCCGCAAATAAACAGATTGCAAGGATGTTAGGTGACTCGGAAGAAGAAGACGTTCCGAATGAGTCACGATCAAAAAAATTACACCAGGGGCCAAATAAAATCCCTGAATGCATCGACAACCCTGGAAAGGATGCCCCAAAGAAAATCAGGTCGCAAAATTAAGGAGATTCCTAAAGCGGCAGTACTCTCAATGAGAAGGTCGAAGGAGAAAGCGACAAAGAGCCAAAAGAGCCCGGAAAATGCTCCGGACGAAGAAATTGAAGAGGGTATACCGGATGAGCTAGGAACAAGTGCGGTTTTTACTTGAACTTTGTGTGAAGGCGATAAAAACCTGCTGTGTGCGTTTGCGGCTACAGACTCGAATCTCCAAAAGGACTGTGCTGTAACGTCGGAATCGGACCTGACTAGCTACTCTGAGACCCACAAGGGACAGCTATGAAGCGAGTGGAAGGCAGCCGAAGACGCAGAGCTGCAAGCGCTCGAAGAATTGGGCACGTGGAAGATTAACCGCAAGGTGGACGAAAAGTAGTTTTTACCAACAAAATGGGTATACAAGACAAAGTTAAAAGCTGATGGTACTGTCGAGCGCCGCAAGGCTAGGCTCGTTGCACGAGGTGACCGTCAAATTTTCGGAGAGGGCTATTTCTTTACGTTCTCAACCGTAATGGAGCTTAACAACATGAAGATAAAAATTATTATGGCAATTGTCTGGAAAGTGCCTGTGCGGCACGGTGATGTGCCTAGCGCATACCTTAAGGCATCTACGGATGAATACTATGAAATTCACTTAAAGGATCCCCAAGGGATGACAATACCCGAAGAAAAATCGGAAGATCTGGGCGTGAAGTCAAACAAGGAAGTAGTTTTGAAGTTAGAACGAAATTTGTACGGACTGAAACAAGCTGGGCGTCTCTGCTATGAACTACTACGAGGCACCCTTGTGTAAACGAGATTCATGCTGTGTCTCACGGACACCTGCATATTTGTTCGAAATGATGATCATGGATCTGTCTTGGTGGGGGTCTACGTTGATGACCTATTGGTAACCGCTACCGATGAAGGTCTTGTGAATGAATTTTTCGATCAAATGGGCGTATTGGAATTGAAAGGCCTTGGAAAGGTTGATTTTTTTTGGTATGCGGATCGGAAGAGATCCGGTGAGTGGATATTGGATTGATGAAGAAGTTGCAATCGATAAGATGCTGGAAAAACATGGTTTGAAATAGACAAACATAGTAAAAACACCTGTTATGGAAGAGGACGTTTCGGAAAATTTGAATTCTCGGCTTAACGATGGTATAAAGACGGAAAGACCCCTACAGTTAGGGATTGCCAGTCACTCGTTGGAAGTTTACTCTGGATATCTCGATGTTCTCGTCCGGATATTGCATTCGCCGTGCATAAGGTGACTAGGCGCACGCATGCGCCAGCGATCCTTGACTACAAGATGGCGAAGCGCGTAGCGAGGTACCTTAAGGGTACGAAGGCATTAAAATTGCGTTTGAAACATGATAGTGGAGAGACTATGCCTATGCGCATATTAAGCTACAGTGATGCCGACTTTTCGGCTGATAAGATTGACAGGAAGAGCATTAGTGCGAATGTTGTCTTCGCTAATGACATTGTTGCTGGATGGAATTGCAAGAAGCAGGGAACGGTTGCACCTTCGACCACCGAAGCAGAGTTTGTGGCTGCCGCAGTGGGCGGCAAGCAAGGTCTTGGGATCAGAAAGTTGTTTGGAGAGATTGGATTAGATTCACGAGCGCCGATTGTCTTGAAGATAGACAATCAGGCTGCTATAAAACAATATTTGAACGATGCCAGTGCTGCAAGCACTAAGCATGTCGACGTAAAAATTAAGTTTATCAAGGACTATACGAGAAAAGAAAGGACGAGGCCGGAGCACGTTTCGAGTGCAGATGTGGTAAAGTGGCTGGTGAATTTATTGAGGGGAAGGTGTGGATTACTTTCAAAAGGGCGCCTTCGGATTGGCAGAAATATGGACCAAGGGCATAGGTGCCGGATAGCCGTCGCCGGGTGCATCTACCAGCGGCCGGACGGCGCCAGGCCTGGAATCAGGCCGGACGAACGCGACTGAAGACGTGGATAGTTGGGCTAGCGGGCCAAGCGGACGGGACGACCGCGGATGGCGGACGGCCGAGGCGCGGATTGGTGGCGGATTGTTGAAAGGTATGAGCAAAAAGGGCCTGAAGGAAGATGAGTGCTCTAGTGGATGAAGGAGGCACCTGGATCGGATGAGAAGCTGCAAAGGAAGTGCTAGCGCCAACGGCCAAGGG
>MIQA02010445.1:0-20336 GCA_001887855.2 Sclerospora graminicola | reverse complement strand
GAAATTGATCGTTAAATTTAAATAAATTAAAAATAAAAACATTAATTCAATAAAATATGTTACAAAAAAAATCAAAATTTTTTAAAAAATGTAAATTAAAGCAATTGCAAAAAATCATACAAAATTATAAATATATTTATTTCTTTCGTTATAATGATTTAAATATTAATGAATTAATTTTGTTAAAAAAAAATCTTAATAAATTAAATTATAAATTTTTAATTTTAAATCAGAATTTAACCCATCAAATTATTTTAGAATTAAAAGCTCAAGGTTCTATTTTAATAATTTATGGAAATAATGATTTAAATTTAAAAAAAAATATAGTTAATTTTAAAAAACTTAAATTAATTTATTTAATTATTCAAAATAATATTTATTCTTATTTAAAAATAAAACAAATATTAAATAAAAATTATTTTCCGTTAAATAATTTAATTCTACAATCTTTTTTAAATTTTATATTTTATTTAAAAAAGATTGAAAAGGCGATTATAACTTAAAGGTAGAGTGTTAGATTGTGGGTCTAAGTGTTATGGGTTCAAGTCCCATTTTTCGCCCTTTTATATTTTAATAAATTCTTATGTTTAATAAATTTATATTAATTTTTTTACTTATTCTGCCACTAATTACAGTTATTATATTATCTTTTTCGAAAAATAAAAAATTTATTAAAAATTTTAGTATTTTTATGTCATTTTTTATTTTTTTAACATCATTACCTTTATGGATTTTATTTGATAAATCGACTTCAAATTTTCAATATTTATTTAAAATTGAATGGATTAGTCAATTTAATATTAATTTTTATCTAGGTATTGATGGTATTTCATTATTTTTTATAATCTTAACAACGTTTTTAATTCCGATATGTATGCTAATTAGCTATGAAATTATTACTAAAAATATAAAAGAATATTTTATTTTATATTTTATTTTAGAATTTTGTTTAATTATTTCATTTAGTATATTAGATGTACTTATATTTTATATTTTTTTTGAAAGCGTATTAATTCCAATGTTTTTAATTATAGGTATTTGGGGATCACGAGAACGTAAAATCAAAGCTTCTTATTTATTTTTTATGTATACATTAGCCGGTTCTTTATTTATGTTTATTGCAATTATTCATTTATTTTTAACTATAGGTACTACAGATTATCAAATATTATATTATAGTAATTTTAACTTTTCACATGAAAAATTATATTTTTTAGCTTTTTTTTTAGCGTTTGCTGTTAAAGTCCCAATGTTACCTTTTCATGTTTGGTTACCAGAAGCTCATGTAGAAGCACCTACAGCGGGTTCTGTGTTATTAGCGGGTATTTTATTAAAATTAGGGTCTTATGGTATGATTAGATTTTTAATTCCTTTATTTCCAAAAGCTACTTTATTTTATACACCTTATATTCTAGTTTTATGTTTAATATCCGTTATTTATGCTTCATTAACAGCAATACGCCAAACAGATTTAAAACGTATTATAGCTTATGCTTCGGTTGCTCATATGAATTTTATTATTTTAGGTATTTTTTCTTTAACAATTCAAGGGTTAGAGGGTAGTATTATTCAAATGATCAGTCATGGTTTAGTTTCTAGTGGATTATTTTTTTCAATTGGTTGTTTATATGATCGATATCATACACGATTTATTAATTATTATGGAGGTTTAGCTCATATCATGCCATTATTTTGTATCGTATTATTTATTTATATATTAGCTAATATGTCTATTCCTGGTTCAAGTAGTTTTGTTGGTGAAATTTTAATTTTAACAGGGGTTTTTGAAGATAATACTACAACCGCGATTTTTGCAACAATTGGAATGTTTTTGGGGGGTGTTTATTCATTATTATTTTATAATCGAATTTGTTATGGTAATATTCAAAATATTTATTTAAAAATTTATTATGATTTAACTTACCGTGAATTTTTAATACATTTAATTTTAATTGCAAATATTTTTTTATTAGGTTTATATCCAAAAATTTTTGAAAGTTGTATGCATGAAAGTGTATCAAAAATTTTAATACATATTGATTTTTCTTATTTTTATTAAACAAAATATTTGTTTAATAAAAGCCCTTTTAGTCTAATGGTTAGGACATTACCTTTTCACGGCAAAAATACGAGTTCAATTCTCGTAAAGGGTAAAGAATAAATCAATTTATTCTTTATATCTTAAATAATTATATATTATTTGTATATTTATAATTATTATAATATGATAATTTGATAACCTTTAATGGCTGTTGAATTATCATATATATTGGAATCAAATATTAAAAAATATAGAGATGAAAAAAGTTTACAAGAAACAGGAATTGTTTTATCAATGAGTGATGGTATTGCCAGGTGTTACGGTTTAACTAAAATTCAAGCTGGTGAAATGGTTGAATTTAATAATGGAAATATTAAAGGAATGGCCTTAAATTTAGAACCGGATGTTGTTGGTGTTGTTGTTTTTAGTAATGATCGGGAAATTCAAGAAGGTAATTTTGTAAAACGAACAGGTTCAATTGTTAGTGTACCTGTAGGACCAGAAGTTTTAGGTAGAGTAGTTGATGCTTTAGGACAACCCATTGATGGAAAAGGTCAGATTAAAACTAAAATTGAAAGTAGAGTTGAAGTTAAAGCTCCAGGTATTATGCCTAGAGAAAGTGTAAAAGAACCTGTTCAAACTGGTTTAAAAGCTGTAGATAGTTTAATTCCTATTGGACGTGGTCAAAGAGAATTAATCATAGGTGATAGACAAACAGGGAAAACATCGATTGCAATTGATACAATTATTAATCAAAAAGACCCTCATTTAAAAAAAGATTTAAATAATCAATTATATTGTATTTATGTTGGTATAGGTCAAAAAAGATCAACAATTGCTGAATTAACTAAAACTTTAGAAGAAAAAAATGCAATGTTTTTTTCTGTAATTGTAGCAGCTACTGCTTCAGATTCAGCTCCATTACAATATTTAGCTCCTTATACAGGTTGTGCTTTAGGTGAATATTTTAGAGATAATGGAAAACACGCTGTTATTTTTTATGATGATTTATCAAAACAAGCCGTAGCATATAGACAAATGTCTTTATTATTAAGAAGACCACCAGGTCGAGAAGCTTATCCAGGTGATGTCTTTTATTTACATTCACGTTTATTAGAAAGAGCTGCAAAAATGAATAGAAAAATAGGTGGTGGTTCATTAACAGCTCTACCTATTATTGAAACACAAGCTGGGGATGTTT
Organism: Sclerospora graminicola; assembly: GCA_001887855.2. NCBI lineage: Eukaryota > Oomycota > Peronosporomycetes > Peronosporales > Peronosporaceae > Sclerospora > Sclerospora graminicola. The sequence goes on along the minus strand of MIQA02010445.1, from coordinate 17,094 downwards.
CTGCATATATCCCAACTAATGTTATTTCAATTACTGATGGACAAATTTTTTTAGAAACTGAATTATTTAATGAAGGTCAAAGACCTGCAATTAGTGTTGGTTTATCTGTAAGTCGTGTAGGTTCTTCAGCTCAAATTAAAGCAATGAAACAGATTGCAGGGACTATGAAATTAGAATTAGCTCAATTTCGAGAAGTACAAGCTTTTTCTCAATTTGGTTCAGATTTAGATGCAACTACTCAACAACAATTAAATAGAGGAATTAGATTAACTGAAATGTTAAAACAAGACTTAAATATACCTTTATCTGTTGAAAATCAAATTGTAATTATTTATTTAGGTGTTCGTGGTTTTTTAGATAAAATTTCTGTAAATAAAATTTCAATTTTTGAAACTAATTGGTTAAATTTTATTAAAAATAATCATTCAAATATTTTAGATGAAATTTTAATTAAAAAAGAAATTTCTAAAGAATTAGATAAAAAATTAAATACTTTAGCAATTGATTTTACTAATAATTTTATTATTAAATAAATAAAATTGTTTATATATTATAAACAACGGCTAATTACTGATATAAAAGATTTTATTAATGATTATATAATCATTAAATTTTAATTTAATATTAATTACAATCTCTTGGATTCGAACCAAGATCTTCAAGCTTAGAAGGCTAATACTCTACCAATTAAGTTAAGATTGTTTTAGTATTAATTTAATTTGATTTTATATTAAAAATAGCATTTAATGAATTTCGGGAAAGTTGTTTATAAATTTTTTGTTTATATATATTTTTTTTTTCTTTTTTAGTTAATGTTACTGCACCTATTAATGCAATTAAAAGTATAATACCTGCAGCTAAAAAAAAAAATATATAATAACTATATAAAATTTGACCTAATGTTTCAATATTTGTAATACTATCTAATTGATTTATAAAATTTATTAAAAAAGGTTTTACATCAATAAATATTTTAAAATTTTTTGCACTAAAAAATAAAGTATTTACTTTTTGACTAAAAAAAGAATTATTTATTAAATGATAATAAGAAGTAAATATTTTACTAAACATTATAAATGTTTCTAAAAAAAAAAGAAAACTAATTAAAAAAATAATAGGTATATAACCAAAATTATTATTAATTTTAGTTTTATCAATTAAAACATTTACATTTAACATCATAATTATAAATAAAAATAATACGGTAATAGCTCCCACATATATAATTATTAACATTATAGCTAAAAATTCAATTTCTAAAATTAATAATAATCCTGTTGAATTTATAAAAACTAATATTAAAAAAAATGCAGAGTAAATTGTATTCGTAGAATATATTACAAAAATAGCTGAAGTTACAGCTATAATTGAAAAAGTATAAAAAAAAATTGTTTCAAAAACCATAATATAAGAAATTAAAATTACATAATTTTAAATTTATATATCTTAAAAAATATATTTTATTATTTTTATTTAATTAATAAAAAAATAAATAAAAATAATAAAATTATAATACCATTAAAATAATAAATAATAGATAAAAAAATAATATTTATTAAAAATATAGTACTTATTAACATTAATAATGAATAATGATAAATATAACCTGTTTGTAATAAAATTATTTTTTGACTTAAAAAAGAGAAAATAGCTGTTAAACCATAAGGCCCACACATTTCAATTAATCCTTTATCAACCATTTTATATGTAACATCATAACCAATTTTTAAAATATATTGATTAATAAATTCATAATAAATTTTATCAAAATACCATTTTCTATTTAAAAAATTATAAAAATAAATCCCATATTTTGAAATTTTTAAATTATATAAAAATTTAAATTTAAAAAAATAAAAATAAAGAGCAATAAATAAACCACCAAAACTTAAAATAACTGGTAATAATTTAAAAAATGTTGGTAAAAATTCAGCATCAATCATTTGATTATTTAATGGATTTATATAAATTGAATTATTCCAAAAATTAGAACCCAATCCAACAAACATATCTTTAGAAAGATAACCAATAAAAATACTACCCAAAGCTAATAAACCTAAAGGAATTCCCATTTCTAAAGGTACTTCATGAGCATTTTTAATAACATTTTTATAAGCATTTGTTTCACTTAAAAAAGCAAAAAATATTAAACGAGTTGAATAAAAAGCTGTAAAAAATGCTCCTATAGTACCTAGCCAATAAGCAAAATGACCTGTTTCACTAAAACTAGCAAAAGCTATTTCTAATATTAAATCTTTAGAATAAAATCCCGTTAAAAAAGGAAAACCCATTAAAGATAATGAACCTATTAAAAACATTATATAAGTAAAGGGTAATATACGCCGTAATCCACCCATTTTTCGAATATCTTGTTCATCGCCCATCGCATGAATAACAGCACCAGAACATAAAAATAATAATGCTTTAAAATATGCATGATTTGATAAATGAAAAATAGCTACAGGATAATTTGATAAACCACAAGCAAAAAACATATAACCTAATTGACTACAAGTGGAATACGCAACAATTTTTTTAAAATCATTTTGAACTAAACCGACAGTACTTGCAAAAAAAGAAGTTGAAGCACCAATAATTGTAATAACTTTTAAAGAAAATACAGAATATTCAAAAATAGGAGAACAACGTGTAATTAAATAACCACCTGCCGTTACCATTGTTGCTGCATGAATTAAAGCAGAAACAGGGGTTGGACCTTCCATTGCATCAGGTAACCATAAATGTAAAAAAATTTGAGATGATTTACCCATAGCACCTATAAAAATTAAAATACAAGCAACATCTATTATACTTAAAATATAATTTAAAAAAATAAAATTAAAATCTTTAACAATGGAAATAGCTGCAAATGTACTAAAATATTCAATAGTTCGAATATTATAAAAAATAGTTAAAACACCTAATAATAAAATTAAATCACTAATTCGATTAATTAACATTGCTTTAATAGCAGCTTTATTTGCTTGTAAACGTGTAAACCAAAAATTAATTAATAAAAATGAACAAAAACCAACACCTTCCCAACCAACAAACATTTGCATAAAATTATCACCAGTTAATAATATAATCATAAAAAAAGTAAATAATGATAAAAATGACATAAATCTTGATAAATGTGGATCGGTAGCCATATATTTTGAAGAATAAAAATGAACTAATGTAGAAATACTTGTTACAACAACAAGCATTATCATTGTTAAACTGTCAAATAAAAAACTCCAATTACAATTAAATAAACCGCTATTAATCCAATTTGAAATATAAATAAAATATTCATATTCATGTTTAATTGAATTATAAATAATAATTAATGAAAAAATACAACTTAAAAAAGTTGTTAATGTAGTTATAAATACTGAACCTTCACGTCCAATATAAAAACCAAACAATCCAGCTGCTACTGAACCTAAAAAAGGTAAAAAAATTAACGTTAATAATAACATAATAAATGAAAATAATTAAGAAATATTTAATATATATTTCCACTTAAATACTAAATAATTTCTCAAAAAATATTTTTCAGATAAAACGATTATATCTATACTTTTAATTTATTATAATGATAATAAATTAAGTTTATAAATTGAGATATCGCCATATAATTTAAAAAAAACAATTAAAATAGCTAATCCAATTGCAGATTCTGCTGCTGCAACTGTTAAAATTAATAATGAAAAAACTTGTCCTATTAAATCATCAATTAAAACTGCAAAATAAATAAAATTTAAATTAATTGATAGTAATAATAATTCAATAGACATTAAAATAATTATAATATTTTGTCTATTTAAAATTATACCAAATAATCCTAGACAAAATAAAAAAAAAGTAAAAATAAAATGATTTAAAATACTCATAACCAATTAAAACTTATTAATATACTTGCAGTATATACAAACCAACTTAATGTAAAAGGTAAAAATATTTTCCAACCTAAACGCATTAATTGATCATAACGATATCTAGGTAAAATAGCTCGAGATACTACAAATAAAATAACAAAAAAACATACTTTAATACTAAACCAAAAAGATCCCGGTAAAAAATTAATATAATTAATATTAAATGGAAAAGGTGCTAACCAACCACCTAAAAATAAAATAGTAATTAAACTACTCATTAATAACATATTAGCGTACTCTCCTAAAAAAAATAAAGCAAAACCCATCGCAGAATATTCAACATTATATCCTGAAACTAATTCAGCTTCAGCTTCAGGTAAATCAAATGGATGACGGTTGGTTTCTGCTAAAGATGATATAAAAAAAATTAAAAAAATAGGAAAAAGAGGAAAACAGTACCAAATATTTTTTTGTGCTAAAACGATAGAAATTAAATTTAAAGATTTAGCACATAATGTTACTGCAAGAATTGAAAATCCAATAGTTAATTCATAAGAAATCATTTGTGCAGTTGATCTTAAAGCTCCTAAAAAAGAATACTTTGAATTACTTGACCAACCACCTATAATAATACCATAAACACCTAATGATGAAATTGCTAATAAATATAAAATACCTATATTTAATTCAGTAAAAAACATACCAAATCCTAAAGGTATTATAACCCAACTTAATAAACTTAAAAAAAAAGTTAAAATTGGAGCAAATATAAATAAAATAACATCTGCATTACTAGGTAAAATGGTTTCTTTTACAAATAATTTAAGACCATCAGCCAATGGTTGTAATAATCCAAAGATACCTACAACATTGGGTCCTCTTCTTCTTTGAATAGAAGCTAATATTTTACGTTCAACTAAAGTAAAATAAGCCACAGCAATTAATAAAGGTAATACTAAAATTAAAAATTTTAAAATTGTGTAGATCATAATGATTTGGAATGATTTTTAATAATTTTATTTGAATTAATTAAAATTTTTGAATATTGTTCTAATATATTTGTATAATAATTATTTTTTATTAAAGAATTTAAAAAATTTATATTAATTTTTAAATGTTTTTTATTAAAACTAAAATTATAAATTATATTAATTTTATTTTTTAATAAATAAGGTAAAATATCTTTAATTTTTAAAAAAAAAGTTGAATTAAAATTGGATTGATTTTTATTTAATAAAAATTTATAAATATTTCTATAAATTGTAGAATCTTTTCGTTGTTCTGTAATTAAATTTAGAATTTGTTCATTTTTTTGAATAAATCCTTCTAAATTTATATATATTCCATTTTTTTCAAAAAAAGTTAAACCTGGTAAAATTAAATTCGAATTTTGTGCATCTTTGGTAAAATGATGTCCTTGATAAATAATAAAACTATTTTGTGGTATTTTTAATTTAGTTTGTAAATTAGTATTAAATAAATAATATAATTTTGAATTTTTTACTAAATTAGTTGATCTTGAAAAAGTGATTTCAAAAAAATTAATTAAAGTAGTTTGAGAGTTAAAAAAATTAATATTATTTTTAAAAATTGATAAATTTTTTAATTTTGATAAAAAAAAAAATCCATTTTTTTGATTTATAATATTTTGACCAATAATAATTAAAGGTTTTTTAGCTTTTTTTAAATCTTTACAAAATGAATGTTTTCCTAAAATAATATTTATTAAAGTTTGAAATGTTAATCCTAAATGTTTTATAGGGTAAGTAAAATTAGTTTTATTTCCTATATAAGCTATTTTAAAATTTCCTTTTTTTAAACGATTAATTAAATGAATATTTAAAATAGAACCTTCTTTACGTATATTACTATTAATTATTAAACAAAGATCTGATTCTTCAATCGATTTTAAAGTATTATTAAATAAAAAATTTGATGTTATATCAGAATTAATTTTAATATTTTGATTATTTAAAAAATTTTCATAATGAATATTTAAAATTCCTAATTTATTTAAAATTTTTTTTAATAAAAAAAGAGATTCTAAATCCGTTAAATTACCTATAATACTTTTAATATTAGAACTATCAATTGTTATTAATTTCTGATTGATTAAATTTAATGCCTGTAACCAAGAAATTTTATGAAATTTATTTTTGTTATCTTTTAATAAAGGATATTTTAACCTTTGATATTTTAAACTATCAAAACAATATCGTGTTTTATTAGATATCCATTCTTTATTAATATTAAAATTAGTTTTAGGTAAAATTCGTACAATTTCATTGTTAAAAATATCAATTTTAATATTTGAACCAATACTATCTAAAATATCAATACCTTCTTTTTTTTTAATTCCCAAGAACGCGCTTTAAAACTATAAGGTTTTGAAGTTAAAGCCCCTACTGGACATAAATCAACTAAATTACCTGAAAATTCAGAATTAAAAATTTTTGGATAATAAAAATTAATTTCTGTTTTATTACCACGACCTGTTGTTCCTAAATCATCAATGCCACAAATTTCATTTGCAAAACGAACACAACGAGTACAATGTATACATCGAGTCATAATAGTTTTAATAAAAGGACCACAATATTTATCTTCTACACTACGTTTATTAAAGAAAAATCGACTTCGATCTGAACCAAAAATCATCGTTTGATCTTGTAAATCACATTCAGAAGCTTGATCACAAATAGGACAATCCAATGGATGATTTATTAAAAGAAATTCTAATACACTTTCTCGAGCTTTTTGTACTAAAGGTGTATTTGTAAAAATTTTCATATTAGACATTAAAGGCATAGCACATGAAGCTATAGGTTTTGGTGAATTGTCGATTTCAACTAAACACATTCTACAGTTACCTGCAATTTGTAAATTTTCTTGAAAACAGAATTTAGGAATTTCAATTTTAAAATTATTACAAGCTTGTAATACTGTTAAATTTTTATTAACTTTTAATTTAATATTATTAATATATATTTCAATCATATATTTTACAAAACGTTATTAAAATATGAATTTATTTGCACTAAAAGAATATATTTTAAGTATAAAATATATTCTTTAAGAATTATCAAAGAAGGGATTTGAACCCTTAATGCTTTTATAAGCTTTACATTCTAAGTGTAACGTGTTTACCAATTTCACCACTTTGATAATGTATACCTACTATTGGATTTGAACCAATAACCCGTAAATGGGAACAGATTTTAAATCTATCGTGTTTACCAATTTCACCAAGTAGGCTTTATTTTTTAAAATAAATGAAAAAAAATAAAATAATAACCTATTTCCAATTACATTTTTTTGAATTAAAATATAATTTTTTTGTACTTTTAATTTCTTTTTTTTATCTTTTTATAATTTCATATTATTTTTCTGATCAATTAATATATTTATTAGTTAATAATTTACTTAATAAAAATATGTTAAAATATTTTATTTTACAAATATTACTGAAATTTTTATTACTAATATTCTCTTATAGCAACTTTTATATTCTTTTTTTATAATAATTCAATTAACTATTTTATTAATTTGGTTTTTTTTAGCAAAAGGTTTATATAAATTTGAAAATTTTATATTTTTTAAATTTTATATTTTATATTTACTTTTTAATTTATTTATAATACAATTAGTTTTTCTAAATATTATTCCTAATATTTGGAATTTTTTATTAAATTTAAATTTTTCAAATTTATATTTGTTAACTATTTATTTTGAACCAAAAATTAATAATTATTTTAATTTTATTTTTTATTTATTTATTTATATATTTATAATATTTATTTATTTATTTTTTCTTTTTTTTTTAATTATTAATGAATTTTTTCATATTAAAACAATTATTAATTTTAGAAAATTTTTTTATTTAAAAATACTTTTATTAAGCACTTTAATTACACTCCAGATATTATAAACTTTGTTATACATTTATTTAATATTTATATTAATTTTTGAAATATTTATATATATTTTAATATATTTAAATAAATATAAATTAAATAATTTTTTTAATAAAATTTAATTTAAAATTTTTATTTATTTTGGGTTTAGTTTTTTTTAATTGAAAAATTTTTAAATTTATTTGATAATTTTTTAAATACTTAATAGATGTTATTTTTAAAGAAGATCCATTTGTCAAGATAATTTTATTTTTATAGGTAAAAAATTTTTTATTTTTATGCATATATTATATATTATAATTTAACTTTTGGCTAGATAACATAAAGGTAATGTAAAGGACTGCAAATCCTTGAATGACGGTTCGAATCCGTCTCTAGCTTTTTAAAGGATAGAGTGGGATTCGAACCCACGGTATTATTATATACTTCAGTTTTCAAGACTGACCCCTTAAACCACTCGATCATCTATCCATGATAAAAATTTAACGTCTCTTTTTTTTTTTTAATTTACAACCATTAAAAGGTTTTGTTGTTTTATCAAAAATATATTTTACTTTTACTTGTTTTCTATTTAATTTTTTTAAAATATTATATCTACCTAAACCTGTACCATGTAAATAAATTTTTAATTTTTTTATATTTTTTAAATATAAATATTTATTAATTTTATAAACAATTAATTGAACATTATATGGTGTATTTTTTTTAAATCTTGTTTTTTTTAATGATTTTGTAGACCATTGTTGTAAAAGATTTCCATTATATTTTGTTAAACTAATAATAGTATTTTTAAAATTTGCAATAACATGTAAATTAGCTAAAATTAATGGATTTTTTTTTTTAATTTTATTTTTTTTTTTATATTTATTTTTAAAATTATATTTAAATTTATTTTTATTCATAGAATAATTAATTTTATTTTTTTTTCTTAATTAATTTTTTTTTATTTTTAAATGAACGTTTATTCCGTGAAAAACGTTTTTGAATAAAAATATTTTGTAATTTTTTTGAAGTTCGAGCATTTGTATGTGTACGTTGTCCTCTAACAGGTAATCCTTGACTTCGTCTAACCCCTCTATTACTTTTAATTTCTAATAATTCATTTAATCTTTCAGTTTTTGATTTTTTTAAAAGATGCTCAATTTTTAAATTTTTATTAATATAAGTAATAAGTCGGTTTACGTGGTTGTTTTTAAGTTTATTAAGGGTGATTTGAGGATTAATTCCAATATTTTTACAAATTTTTTTTGCTTGAAATTTATTGATTCCGTATAATATAGTTAATGCATATAAAATATTTTTTGAATCAGAAATTATTTTATTAAAAATATATAACATAATAGATTTTATCTATATACCATACAAAATGATAGAAAAAAAAATAAATCCCATAACACCATCACAACGTCAAACATTTTTATTAAAAAAAAATAATTTAACTCAAACTTTTAAAATCAAATCATTAACAAAAGGTTTTCAACGTGCAAATGGTAAAAATAATCAAGGTAAAATAACTATAAAACATCGAGGTGGTGGACATAAACGTTTATATCGAATCATTAATTTCAATAGATCAAAAAATATTGAAGGTTATGTAATTAAAATTTTATATGATCCTAATCGTTCTGCAAATATTGCTTATATTAAAAATAATTTTCAATCTTATTTAATTTTAGCACCCGAAGGATTAAAGATTAATCAATATATTAAAAGTTCATTAGATGCTGATTTAAAAATAGGTAATGCTTTACCTTTACAAAATATTCCTATTGGAAGTTTAATACATAATATTAGTTTATATCCCCAATCAAAAGGGAAATTAATAAGAAGTGCTGGTACTTCTGCACAATTAATTCAGAAAATTGATAATAAATATGCTCGAATTAGATTAAATTCGGGTGAATTAAAATTAATTTTATTAACTTGTTATGCTACATTAGGGACCGTGTCTAATATTAATCATAAAAAAATTAAATTAGGAAAAGCTGGTCGTTCCCGTTGGTTAAATAAACGACCTGTTGTAAGAGGGGTTGCTAAAAATCCAGTAGACCATCCTCATGGTGGTGGTGAAGGAAAAACAAGTGGTGGACGACCTTCTGTAACCCCTCAAGGTAAAATAACAAAAGGGAAACCTACACGTAAAAAAAAAAAATTAATTATTCAATAAAATATGTCAAGAAGTAAATATAAAGGTCCATTTTTCAAAGTTAATTTTTTAAAAAAAAAAAAATGGATGAAAATAACTAATAAAAATTTAACTATATTACCGGAATATGTTAATTATTCTGTAAGTGTTTACAATGGAAAAATTTTTATTAATTTAAAAATAAATGATAAAATGATTGGTTTTAAATTTGGTGAATTTATTAATACACGTAAAAAACATATATATAAAAAAAAAAAAATAAATTATGGGTCAAAAAAGTATACCAGTTAGTTTAAGATTAAATAAAAAAAAGAATTGGAATTCGAAATGGATTGTTGCTAATAATGAGTATTCCGGTTTATTACATTTTGATTTAGAAATAAAAAAATATTTTCAAAATATTTTTAATTATAAAAATTTAAAATTAATTGATATTAAAATTATAAAAATATCAAATAATATAAATATATATATTTATATTCAAAAAAATGCAAAAAAATATTATAAATTATCTTTTAATAAAATAATACATCATTTCAATTTATATTATCCAAATAATAATATAAAAATATTTATTAAAAATATTTATTTTTTTGAATTTATTAATTTAAGACAACATTTAAAAAAGATTTTTATTCGAATAAAAAAAAATAATCGAATTAATAAAAATATCAAAAAAATGATTTATAATTTTAGTTATGCACTTTATACTAAAAATATTAATATAATAACATTTTATATTAAACAAACATTAGAACGAAAAAAAACACATAAAAAATTTATAAATAATATTAATAATATGCTTAATGAATTTTTTAAAATATTTTCTAATTTTGTTGGATATCGTTTACAATTTAAAGGTCGTTTAAATAAATCAAAACGTAAAAAAAAACTAATGTTTCAAAAAGGTAAAATTCCTTTAAATACATTAAAATATAATATAAAATATCATTTTAATGAATTTAAAACACCATCAGGTATTTGTAGTATTAAATTATGGATTTTTTTTAAACCCTTAAAAAAGACAATTAATTTTAAATTAAAAAAACAAATATTTTTACAGAAAAGAAAAAAATTTTTTAATTATGCTATTCCCAAAAAAAACTAAGTATAAAAAACAATTTAAAGGTAAAGTTATAGGTAAAACAATAAAAGGTAGTAAAATTATTTACGGTAAATATGCAATTAAAGTATCAGAAGAATCCCGTTTAACTTCAAAACAAATTGAAGCAACACGTAAAATAATCATTCGAAAAATGAAAAAATTAGGATTTCTTTGGATCCGAATTTTTCCGGATATACCTATAACAACAAAACCTACAGAAAATCGTATGGGTAAAGGAAAAGGAAATGTTTCATTTTGGGTTGCTAAAGTTAAAAAAGGTCAAATTTTATATGAGATTAGTGGTATTTCGTTAGAAAATGCAAAAAAAGTTCTTAAAGCAGGATCTAATAAATTGCCTGTTAAAACAAAATTTATTTATAAATAATAAGGCTTATAGTTTAATTGGTTAGAGCATACCGCTCATAACGGTATAGTTGTAGGTTCAAATCCTACTAAGCCTAATTAATAATTTTAAATGAAGAAATTAAAAAAACAAAAACTTAATAATTTATTAAAATATTCACAATTTTTAAAAAATAATTATTTAAAAAATAATAAATTTAAATTAAAAAATATTTTATTTAATGATCAAATTTTATATAAAAATCCAATTTTAGAAGCATCTATAATTGAATTCAATAATTATGAAAATATTTATTTACCATTTACTTTGATAAAAATAAGTGAAATTTCAACAATAGATTTAAAATATAAAAATATTTTATTATTTAATTATGATTTAACTTATAATATATTAAAACAATTTAATAAAATAATGTTTCCATATGCTATAAATCCTAAAAATACTTCAATTAAAGGTCGTGTATTAGGTGGAACTCGAAGAAATAAAAAAATACTTATTTCTATTTTAGGTTATATTTTTACAATGAAACCTAAAAAATTACATATTGCGTTGGATTTTCGAAAAAGATTTTATTTTAATAAATATAATAAAAAAGGACTTTATAAAAAAAAAATTAATGCAACACAATTAATTAATTGTTATAAATTTAAATATTTAAATTTTAAAATTAATAATACATTTAATAAAAAAACTAATAATTTCAAAAAAAAACAATTATCAAGACTTTCTTATGTTCGATTTATTTTAAAATTTTTAAAAATTAAAAAAAGAAGAAAAAATAAACATTTTTTCAAGAAAAAACAAGTGTTCTTTCAAAGAAAAAATATGTTGAAAAAAAAGAAATAATATTAAATTATGCCACAATTTGATCAATTTTCATTTTTAGATCAAGTTTCTTGTTTTTTGGTTTTTTTCTTTTTTTTTTATATTATTCTTACTTATTTTTTTTTACCTCAAATTTGTTATAATTTGAAATTTAGAAAAAAAAAATTAATTTTTGATAATAAAAAAAAAAATCAAATTAATTTTGAAAAAAAGAATTTTTTTTTTTTTTTTAATAATTTTTATACAACTTTTTGTTCTACTTTTGAATTATCTATTTCCAAAAAATTATCAATACATAAAAAAAAAGAAAAAACCAAAAAACAAGAAACTCCGATTATTCATAATTTATTAAAACAAAAAATTAATTTTTTTTTGAATCAAAGATTTTTATTATTTAAAAAAATTTTTATTTTAAATTAATTTTTAAATAAATGTATAGCTCAGTTGGTAGAGCACTGGACTTTTAATCCAATGGTCTTGGGTTCGAATCCCAATACATTTATTGGGGATATATTTCAATAGGTAGAAAATATGTTTTGCAAATATAAGGTTATCGGTTCGAATCCGATTATCTCCATATTGATTTTAATTATATAATTTTATGCAAAAAAAAAAAAAAAAAATATTAAACAGCGTTATTTATTTAAAAATTTTGAAAAAAATAGATTAACATTAAAAATTCTTTCAAAAAATTTAAATATTAAAAAAGATTTACGATGGAAATTACAACAAAAATGGTTTTTTTTTCATCAAAATTCTTCTATTACTCGAATTAAAAATTTATGTATTTTAACTGGACGTTCTAAAAGTATTTATCGTTTATTTAAAATTTCAAGAATTCAATTACGTAAATTAGCCTCAAAAGGTTTATTACCCGGTGTTTCAAAATATAGTTGGTAAATTTTATTATGATGATTGTAACAGATACTCTTTCAAATTTATTTTCACAAATAAAAAATGGTTATTTAGCCAAAAAGTCAAAAATTATACAAAACAAATCAAAACAAAGTATAAATATTCTAAATATTTTAACTCATGAAGGATTTATAAAAAGTTATAAAATAAATTCCAAAAATAAATTAAATATATATTTAAAATATAAAAAAAATAAAGCAGTTGTAACACATATCAAACGTTTATCAAAACCTGGAAAACGTTTATATATAACTAATAAAGATTTATATAAAAAAAAAACAGGTTTTTATCTTATTTCAACATCTTTAGGTATTTTAACTGATTTACAGGCTAAAAAATTAAATGTTGGTGGTGAATTAATTTGTCAAATTTTTTAAAATTATGATTCAAATATTAAAAACAGATGTGAAATTAAAAAATAAAATTTTTTTTAAAAGTTCGTTAATAAATATTCAACTTTTTTTTATAGATCAAAGTTTTATTTTTCCAAATAATATAAAAATTTTTAATAAAAATGAAATAATTTTTTTTGAAACATCTTTAGGATTATTATCATTATCATTAATGAATAATATATATTGTTTTATTAAAAAAAATAAATTATTAATTAATTATAATATAATTAAAAATAAAAAAAGTATTTTAAATTTATATAATAAATTAATTAAAATAAAAATAAAAGGTGTTTTACGTGGTTTTAAAATTAGTTTATTTTTAAAAGGTATAGGTTTTAAAGCTTTTATTAAAAATAATAATTTAATTTTAAAATTAGGATTTAGTCATGATATTATTATATCAATTCCTTCTAATATCAAAATTATTAATCAATCAAATATGTTAATTTTTAGTAGTATTGATTATATATTTTTAAACCAATTTGTTTATTATATTAAAAATCATAAACAACCTGAACCTTATAAAGGGAAAGGTTTATTATTAAAAAATGAAAAATTTTTTCAAAAAGAAGGAAAAAAAAGTAAAAAATAATTAAATATGATAAAAAAAAAAAAAAATAATAACATTTTATTAAATTTATTATTTAAATCAAAAAACATGTATGGAGATTTATTAATTTATACAAATAAAGAAATATTACCATTTATTTATGGTAATAGATATGATCATACTATAATTAATTTAAAAAATGTTTCTTTTTTTTTAAAACGTATTTTTAAATTAATAAAATATACAATAAAAAAAAAAGAAAAAATTTTAATAATTGGTAATTCAAATGAAATTAAATTTTTATTTACAACCGCATTTAAAAAAAAACATTCTAATATTATTTTTTTTACTAATGACTGGATAAATGGATTAATTACTAATAAAATTAGAAATACAACATTTAATAAAATAATTCATTATTTAATTAAAGAACATGAAATCAAATTAATTTTAATAATTAAAAGTTCAGTTAAGGATACTTTTTTAAATCAAGAAATTTCAACTTTAAAAATTCCAATAATTTCATTAATTAATACAAGTCAAACTATGAAAAATATTAATTATCCTATTGTAACAAATTCAAAAAATATTCAATCAATATATATTTTAATGTATTTATTACGTAAAATGTTTTAATAAATAATATGAATAAATTAAAACCAAGAAATAAAATATGTTTTCAAAATAATAAAAACATTCATATAAATTTAAAATTATTAAAATTAAGATCAAAAAAATGGAATATATTTAAAAGAAAATTACGATATAAAAAAGAAATTAAACCTGAAAAACGTAAAAAATTTTTTCAAAAAAGATTATTTGAAAAACAACAATTTAGAAATTTTTATGGATGTATTCATGAATATCAATTAAAAAATATATTTAAAAAATTATCAAAAAAAGATAATAAAATAAATATATTTCAAAAATTTATTATAATGTTAGAAAGTCGTTTAGATATTAATTTAGTAAGATTAAAATTAGTAAAAACTATTTTTCAAGCAAAACAATTAATTAATCATAAAAAAGTTCAAATTAATAATAAAATTATAAGTAAACCTAATTTTATATTAAAAAAGGGGGATATCGTTTTTATTATAAAAAATTATAAATATGCAAAAAAAAAAAAAAAATTATGACCAAAAAAAATTTATTAATAAAAATTATGACCAAAAAAAATTTATTAATAAAAATTATGACCAAAAAAAATTTATTAATAAAAATTATGACCAAAAAAAATTTATAAAAAAAAATTATGACCAAAAAAAATTTATTAATAAAAATTATGACCAAAAAAAATTTATTAATAAAAATTATGACCAAAAAAAATTTATTAATAAAAATTATGACCAAAAAAAATTTATTAATAAAAATTTTAAAATTAATAAACCTTATTTTAATAAAAAAAAAAAAAAATATTATTTTCGAAAGAAAAAAGATATTTATTATTTTTTAGGTGAAAAAAGACCAAAAAAACCCTTAACAACTGAATATTTATATAGAAATAAAAAAATAAAAAAAGGTATTTTTTTTAAAGAACCTACTTTTAAAGCAATTTTATATCCTTTTCATTTAAATTTAAAATTAATTAATGAATATTTAAAAAAAAAATAAAAATTCAATTTATTTCAATGGTTTAAGTATAAATAAATAGTAATAATAAAAGCATTAAATGAATGCCTTGGCATTAATTTTATTTTTAGGACGTAAAAAATGCGAAAAGCTATATTAAATAATATATTATTTCGAAATATAGATTTCCTAAAGAAAACTTTTTCTTTGTGAAAATTTTAAAAATAGTGAATTGAAATATCTAAGTAACTATTAAAAAAATCAAACGAGATTCTGTAAGTAATGACGAATGAAAATGGAAATTAGGTTTATAAAAATCAATTAAATTATTTGAAAAATTTTGAAAAATTTACTAAAAAAGGTGAAAGTCCTGTAGAATAATTTTTTTTTATAATAGTAAAAAGAGGTATGTGTAATCTTTTTTGAATATTGGGGAACCACCCTCAAAACCTTTTAAAAATTAATGATCGATAGTGAACAAGTACTGTAAAGGAAAGGTGAAAAAAAACTTTTGAGTTTGAAATAATTCTGAAATTTAATGTTAATAATCAATTGGAACTTTTAAAAAAAGTGACAGTGTACCTTTTGCATAATGGGCCAGCAAGTTTATTGTTATAGCAAGCTTAATTTAATAAAGTAGGCGTAGATAAATCAAGTTTTAAAAAGCTGTAAGTTATATAAATAAGACCCGAAACTGAGTGATCTAATTATGAACAGATTGAAAAATAGGTAAAACTATTTGAAGGATCGAACTCACATATGTGGCAAAATATGGAGATGATTTGTGATTAGGAGTGAAAGGCTAATCAAACTCAGAGATAGCTGGTTTTCCGCGAAATCTATTGAAGTAGAGCATTTAAAATCTTTTTTTGGGGTAGAGCACTCATTGAGCTAAGGGGCTTAAAAACTTACTAAATTCTTGGAAACTCCGAATACAAAAAAACGTTATTTAAATAGACAGACATTAGGCGCTAAGGTCTTTTGTCAAGAGGGAAACAGCCCAGATTGATCGCTAAGGTCTCTAAATAATATTCTAAGTGAAAAAGGAAGTAAAAAAATAATGACAACCAGTAGGTAGGCTTGGAAGCAGCCATCCTTTAAAGAAAGCGTAATAGCTCATTGGTCTAGTTTTTTTGCGCCTAAAATGTATCGAGACTTAAGAAATTTACCGAAGCGGCAAGTTTTATGAAAAAATAAAACGGTAGCGGAACATTCTGTAAATTAATAAAGATATATTGTGAAATATATTGAAGATATCAGAAAAGAAAATGCTGGCATTAGTAACAAAAAATAATGACTATTAATCATTATCACCGTAAATCCAAGGGTTTCTATGTTAAAATGAATTCTATAGAGTGAAACGGCCCCTAAGAAAGATTTGACGAAAGCAAATTTTGATGGGATAATTTTTAAATTAAATTTTTTAAAAAAAGTGACAAAAATTT